>JACEEU010000686.1:29992449-30192449 GCA_016630915.1 Callionymus lyra | reverse complement strand
TTTTCAACTAAAATCAAACAATTTTCAACTATAATCAAACAATGTTCCACTATAATCAAACAATTTTCAACTAAAATCAAACAATTTTCAACTATAATCCAACAATTTTCAACTAAAATCCAACAATTTTCAACTATAATCAAACACTTTTCAACTAAAATCAAACAATTTTCAACTAAAATCAAACAATTTTCAACTAAAATCAAACAATTTTCAACTATTATTAAAAGAAATTCAGCTGTAATCAGACAATTTATAATATATATATATTTATATATAATATGACATAAATAAATAGTTAGTTAGTTACCTGTAAAACCACGTCTATGATGCTCAGTTAAACATATTTACCAAACGTTTGCTCAATAAAAGCTAACTAGTACCAACATAGTTGAAACCTAAAGCACTAAAACTGTGTAAATACTAAAAAAAACAATGTCTTTACAAAGACGCTTCATCAGCGTCTCATCCACACCTGCACCATCACGGTGATCATCAGTTGATGAAAGTCTTGAATGATGTCTCATCCAAACGCTGAGATTATCCGGGATTAGAAAGACGTCCCTGAAGCGTCTCCTCTCGTCCTCAGTCTTCCTGGGACACATAATCGATGATCGTCTTCAAACGCGTGGATGTTTGACTCGCTGTGTGACGCAGCCTCGAGCGGCTGAGGATGTTGATGCCGACACAGATCACCGCAGTTGTTTGTGGCGTCTCTGGCAAGAAGAAGAAGGAGAAGAAGAAGAAGGAGGGGAAGAAGAAGGAGGGGAAGAAGAAGGATGAGGGAGGACGAGGGAGACGTTTACTTTCTGCTGCCTCTCAGCATAAGGAGCTTATGAAACAGGCGCTGATGGCTATCGTTGTTGTGCGACGCAGACGCACACAACAAGTACACACACTCATCAGTGTCGCTGCCAACTTGACGGACTGTGATGGTTGCAGAGGCTCAGGAGTCTGGAGGCTCGAGAGGAGACACTGATCTGATACTGCTGTCGCTTCTATTCATGTGGAAATCAGTGCGGCTTAGTCTGTGCAGGGAGGGGGAGGAGCGCCCTCTGCTGGCGGCGCTGGGGAACACGAGGGGTTTAATGCCGACTCTTTTATCTGAAATCAAACCATTTTGAACTGTAATTAAACCATTTTAATATGTATTAAATAATTTTTCAAATGTATTTAAATAATTTTCAAATGTATTCAAACAATGTTCAACTGTAATTAAACAATTTTCAACTACAATCATACTATTTTCAACTATAATCAAACAATTTTCAAATGTATTCAAACTATTTTCAACTGTAATTAAACAGTTTTCAACTACAATCAATCAATTTTCAACTGTATTCAAACAATTTCCAAATATATTTAAACAGTTTTCAAATGTATTCAAACTATTTTCATATGTATTCAAAAAGTTTCCAACTATAATCAAACAATTTTCAAATGTATTCAAACAATTTTCATATGTATTCAAACAATTTTCAACTTTAATCAAACAATTTTCAACTATAATTAAACAATTTTCAACTATAATCAAACAATTTTCAACTATAATTAAACAATTTTCAACTAGAATCAAAGTATTTTCAACTATAATCAAATCATTTCTATTTTATTCAAACGATTTAATTGTAATGTCTGAATGAAAAACAAACATGATTCATTAAAAGATTACAAACTACATTAATAAAGGCACAATAATAACAATAGTGTGATTTAAAAAAAAACAAACAAAACAAGATGGTGTTGAAGTTGTAAAAATAACTGTGTAAATATATTTAAGTTAAATTAATTGTATTTAAAAAATTACTATATCTTTACATCATTATGGTTGGAACTCGTCATAGCTTCATATTTTGATCATCTTCATGAGTAATTCGATTAGTTCAGTAAATATTTGTACAACAAACTTTCTTAATCAGAAAGACTTGATTCTTAGATATTTTTCTCGCTAAAATTCTCTGTAACAGTTGAAATATTCAACAGACACCGAATGAATGTGAAATGATGTCTCAGTCTTGTTGAAACCAAACCTTTGAGTTGTTTTGTTTCCATTTTTAACACCAAAGTTTCTCGGATCTTTTCAGGCGATATCAGAAGCTACAGAAGATTATGAAGCCCTGGTAAGCCCCGCCCCCTGCTCTCTGCTGCCCCCCGCGGTCCTTCCGTGGCTCTGCTCTTTCCTTAACCTGCTGAGTCTGCATGAATAATGACTCCCGGAGATTCGTGACGTCACAGTATTTATTTTTATTTTCTTTGATAACAGAACTACTGATGTTCATCTGGTTCTGATGTCACTAAACATAACCATTTATTTTACTTTTCTAAAAACATTTCTCCCTAGGAATGTTACATTTAAAAGTATAAAGATACATTTAAAAAGGATAAATCTTTGGAAGTTTATGATCATTTTACGTTTTAAATGTTGGATGTTTTTATTTAAATGTTGTTTTTTTTAAGCATTTAAGCATTTTCTTTTTAAATCACAAGTTTATTCAGTCTTTTGTTTATTGAAAGGTTTTCTACGACATAGTATAAGGGCCAATGAAAGTTTTTTTTTTTACTACAAAAATAAAATCATAGAAAAATACTGTATTACGATATTAAAGTCGTACAAAATACTTTATTACGAGAATAAAATCGTAGGAAAATACTGTATTACGAGATTAAAGTCTTAAAAAATACTTTATTACAAGGAAAATAAAGTAGGAAAATACTTTATTAATATATTAAAGTCTTACAAAATACTTTATTACGAGAATAAAATAGTAGGAAAATACTCAATAACTATATTAAAGTCTTACAAAATACTTTATTACAAGAATAAAATAGTAGGAAAATACTCTATTACTATATTAAAGTCTTACAAAATACTTTATTACGAGAATAAAATAGTAGGAAAGTACTTTATTATGAGAATAAAGTCTTAGGAAAATAATTTATTGTGAGAATAAAGTTGTAGGAAAATAATTTATTGAGAGAATAAAGTTGTAGGAAAATAATTTATTATGAGAATAAAAATTTAGGAAAATAATTTATTATGAGAATAAAGTTTTAGGAAAATAATTTATTATGAGAATAAAGTTGTAGGAAAATAATTTATTGAGAGAATAAAGTTGTAGGAAAATAATTTATTATGAGAATAAAGTTGTAGGAAAATAATTTATTATGAGAATAAAGTTGTAGGAAAATAATTTATTATGAGAATAAAGTTGTAGGAAAATAATTTATTATGAGAATAAAGTTGTAGGAAAATAATTTATTATGAGAATAAAGTTGTAGGAAAATAATTTATTATGAGAATAAAGTTGTAGGAAAATAATTTATTATGAGAATAAAGTTGTAGGAAAATAATTTATTATGAGAATAAAGTTGTAGGAAAATAATTTATTATGAGAATAAAGTTGTAGGAAAATAATTTATATGATGAGAATAAAGTTGTAGGAAAATGCTCTATTACGAACCACTTTAATATCGTAATAAATGATCTTCCTCCTTTGTAAAGTGTAGTTTTATTATTTTACACATAAAGTTTGATAATCTGATTCCAATAAAAAACGATGTTTTCTAAACTCAATATATTATGATTAAAAAAATTTTAAAATCAATATAAAAATGTTGATAAACTAGAACTCAGCTTAAATATTGATTTATTTTAAATTTCCATAATAAAATAAAATTCATGCCAATAAAAAGTAATAAAGGCAATATTCTTGTGTCTCTGAGTACCTCCAATATTAAACTGCAATTGCACACTTGAAACACTAGAGGTCAGACTATTACAGACTCTGACCATAACGTGATGTAAACTTGATTTAACCATATTATTCTTATTCGATATTTTTTTTCTTGCTTCGGCTCTAACTCTCTCCGTGTCTCTGCATGCTCTCTGGTTCTGGTTCTGCTGGGTCGTCTAATGACCCCCTGCTGTCCCAGCAGACGTGTGGTGGCTCCATTGATCTTCTTCTGACTCTGCTGGTTCCTCATTAGTTCTTGACTCTCTCCTCCATCCGGGCTTCACGGCTGCTGCTGCTGCTGCTGCTGCTGCTGCTCCACAGACTCTCTCGGGCGAAGGACGTTTGACTCACGTCTGGTGTTTGTGTCTCGTAGCTTCGGCGACCTGCTGTCCTTCACCCTCACCGCCTTCGTGGAGCTCATGGATCACGGCATCGTCTCCTGGGACACCTTCTCCGTGGCCTTCATCAAGAAGGTTTGGACTCCAGCTTATAATAGATCAGTAATAAATGAGCAGTAATTATTCATGTTTAACCAAACTTAACTTACCTTACCTTACTAAGGTAAAGTTTTTCATCCTTGTGTTTATATTTAATATCGAGTCACTTTAATCTGGAACTGAATATGAAGAATCTATAATTATTTTATATATTTATATATGTTTATAATTTTTTTAAATATTTTATATTATTTATATATCTTATATATATTTTTTTATATTTATATATTTTATATATGTATTATTTATACATCTTCCATATATTTCTTTATATTTATATATCTTATATATTTTTATATTTTATATATTTTATAAATTTATCATTTATACATCTTACATTTTTTTATATTTATATATTTTTTTATATTATTTATACATCTATATATTTTTTTAATTTATATTTTTTATATATTTATTATTTATACATCCTATATATTTATTTTTATATTTATATAGTTTATATATGTATTATTTATATATCAAATATATTTTTTTATATTTATATATTTTATACATTTATTATTTATACATCTTTTATATTTTTTTATATTTATATATTTATTATTTATACGTCTTATATTTTTATATTTATATATCTTATATATTT
The DNA here is from genome assembly GCA_016630915.1 of Callionymus lyra. Lineage (NCBI taxonomy): Eukaryota > Metazoa > Chordata > Actinopteri > Syngnathiformes > Callionymidae > Callionymus > Callionymus lyra. The sequence goes on along the minus strand of JACEEU010000686.1, from coordinate 30,187,611 downwards.
TTTATATTTATATATTTATTATTTATACATCTTATACAGTATATGTTTATTTTATATATTTTATATATTTATTGTTTATACATCTTATATATTTTTTAATAATTATATATTTTATATATGTATTATTTATAATATTTATGTATTTATATGTTTATTATATTTATATATTTTATAAGTTCTATATATTTATTATATTTATATATTTTTATATGTATTATATTTATATATTTATATGTGTATATATTTATTATATTTATATATTTATTATATTTATATGTTTATTATATTTATATATATTTATATATTTATTATATTTATATATTTATTATATTTATATATTTATTGTATTTATATATTCATATGTTTATTGTATTTATATATTCATATGTTTATATATTTTATATATTTATATATTTTATATAGTTATAGTATTTATATATTTAAATATGTTTCCTCCTGGTCTTCTTCTTAGATCGCTGGTTACGTGAACAAGTCAGCGATGGACACAGCTGTGCTTCAACGCTCTCTGGCCATCCTGGAGTCCATGGTGCTCAACAGTCAGGATCTCTACCACAAGGTGGCGCAAGAGATCACCATCGGTCAACTCATCCCACACCTGCAGGGGTGAGACTGTGTTCCATCGTGTCTACAGGGTTCACTGATGGTGCCGGACTCACATGGCTCAACAAAGGGTCCTTTTCTTCTTATTCTTATCCTCCTTTTCTTCTTATTCTTATCCTCCTTATTTTTCTGTTCATATCCTTCTTCTAATCCTTTTTATTTTCATCCTTCATATTATGTTTTTTCTATTTATGCTTCTTTTCTCTTTCTTATCCCTTTTCTTCTTCTCCTTCTAATTCTATTCTTATTATCCTTCTTCTTTCTCTTATTCTTCTTATTATTAACAACTTTCTTCTTATCCTTTTTTTCCTTTTATTCCTTTTCTTCCCTTTATCCTTATTATTGTTCTTATTATCCTTCTTCTTTTCTTCATCTCATCTATTTTCCTTTTATCATTCTTCTTATTATCATGTTTCTTTTTTACCTTTCTTCATTTCTTCATTATCTTTTATCCTCTTATTCTTTTACTTCCTCCTATACTTCTTTTAATACTTTTTCTTCTTCTTCTTATACTTTTTATTGTTATCCTTATCCTCATCTTCCTTGATTTATCCTTCTTCTTCTTGTCCTTTATCCCTTTTCCTCATATCCTTGTTATTTTCCTCATCTTCTTCTTTTTCTTCCTCTTATACTTCTTATCTTTCTTCTTATCCATCTTTTCTTCATCTTGTCCTTTTTTTCCTTTTATTCTTTTTCTTCCTCTTATCCTTCTTCATATCTTTCTTCTTGTCCTTCGTCTGATCCCTTTTCCTCGTATCCTTCTTATTTTCCTCATCTTGTTCTTTTTCTTCCTCTTATCCTTCCTCTTATCTTTCTTCTTGTCCTTCTTTTCTCTGTCTTATCCTCTTTCTTCTTGTCCTTCTTTTCTCTGTCTTATCCCTTTTCTCCTTGTCCTTCTTATTAGCCTTGTTCTTCTTCTTGTTCCTTCTCTTGTCCTCCTTCTTTTTTTCTTCATCTCATCTCTTTTCATCTTATCCTACTTCTTCTTCATGTCTTTAATCCACTCGTTTATTCCACTGTTGTTATTGTTGTTGATGAAAGAAGCTCAATGTTCTCGTCTGGAGCAGCACTGACCAGGACATCCAGACGTACACCATCGCCGTCATCAACGCTCTCTTCCTCAAAGCACCCGAGGAGAAGCGACAGGTGAGACCTCGGCTCCTTTGATGGTTTGATTTTCTTCTTCCTCCACATCCTCTTCCTGTTGCATCAGTCGCTCCTCGCTGAGCTCGATTCCATCACGACCTGCTGAGTCGGCATGTTTGAAAAATGTATGACGGCTGAGAATTCTGCAACAAAAGTTTTATTCAGGAAAAACATTGAAATAGTTTTTAAAAAAAACAAACATTTGTTGGGTTATTTATATGAATAAACTTTTGATCTCTTATTATAGTGACTTTTATTGATCATTATGACAAAGTTCCTCTTCTTTCATTAAAATAAATGAGTCTAAAAACATTTTTTAATGAAGAATTCACTTTTTTTAATGTAACTTTGGTCGTCTTATATCTTTGTTAAGACTTATTAAAACCATTAATTACCATTAATAAAAATAGTCCACTGTTATTAATTTCTGTCTCCATTTCACCCAAAACACTTTAACCTGTAATTTTACGAATAACAAAACTTAAAATATTTAAATCTTTATTTAAATTCACTTAAAGTTGAATATAAGAGTAAATGGAATGTTTGTGTATTTACAATAATCTGACGATACAATATGTAACATGATAGAGTGGCAACAATATATCGTGATACTGTAGTAACAAGGATATACAGTATGTGTAGTATTGTGGAGTACTTGACTCTGGTGTTGTAGTATTTACAGACCACATGACTCTTGACAAAGTCGTAACTGATTTAATTTGTTTTCTGAACCAAAAATATGTCCAAAAATCAGCTTTAAAAGCTGCTGGAGTCACTGTATCCTCTCGTCCTCAGTCATCGCTGGGATTTCATTGTTCCTTTAGCTGTGGAGGACTTACTGACTGCTGCCATCTTGTGGTTGGACGTGTAATTGCAACACAAAAATGATGTCAACTGTAGAAAAAAATGTGTTTATTGTTAAAAAAAACTTTATTAAACGTAAACCATAAAAGAACTGAGTGATAAAGTATGATTTAAAGCAAAAATATGTTTATATACTGTATATATTTTAATTGAAAAAAATAATCTAAAACCTCTAACATCATGTGTCCAAAATGTAGGTTTTATGTTGAATTTCACACGGTTAAATATTTATAAAAACACACAAAAAAACTTTACAAGTTACTGTGTTATTTTACAAAATACACGACTACAACTGACCATTTCTGATGATTATCTAACTAACTAACTAAAAACTAACTAACAAATGATGATTCAAACCACTTTAAGTGATGTTTGTTGTATAGATTGAGGTAAAATAATAATAAATGTTGACCTCCGGCATCTGTAGACTTGTGTTGTTGTCGTTCATCTTCTCATCCTCTCTCTGTCTCTCTGTCTCTCTGTCTCTGTCTCTCACGTCTGCTAGTACGATGAGCACTGTGTGGACATCCTTAACTGTCCCCTGACAGTAAGTGCACACTTGATCAGCACCCTTAGCTCACTTGATCAGCACCCTTAGCTCCCACTCATCCAGCATGCATCACCAGCACTCTGGACAGAAGCTTTTCCATTTGTGTGTGAGCGCAGCAGGAAGTGTGAGGGTCAGCGGTGAACAGAATTTAAAGTGAGGCGAACACAGATGGAAGGTCAGGAGGAGACGGAAGGAAGTCAAGGTCAACATGGGATGGGAATCAAACTTTATTCAAAGTTTACTCTTGGAAGTGTTTCAACCGATATTCTTTTTAACATAATCAATTTATATATTTGTTCTTATTTATTTTAGTCTCCTTTGTTTTGTTTATCAGTTTTATTTTTATATAGATTTATGTATATGATCTTGGAACCTTTCACTACATCAAACAATTTTCAACTATAAATTTAAACAATTTTCAACTATAATTCAATATTTTTCAACTAAAATTATACAATTTTCAACTAAAATAAACCAATTTTCAACTGTAATCAAACTATTTTCAACTATAATCAAACAATTTTCAACTATAATCAAACAATTTTCAACTATAAGCAAACAATTATCAACAAAAATCAAACAATTTTCAACTATAATCAAACAATTTTCAACTATAATCAAACAATTTTCAACTATAAGCAAACAATTATGAACAAAAATCAAACAATTTTCAACTATAATCAAACAATTTTCAACTATAATCAAACAATTTTTAAACTTTAATCAAACAATTTTCAACTATAATCCAACAATTTTCAACAAAAATCAAACAATTTTCAACAAAAATCAAACAATTTTCAACTAAAATCAAACAATTTTCAACTAAAATCAAACAAGTTTCTTCAAACTTGTTTCAAAGAAATTCTTTGTTTCTTTTTCACAATTATTGAATTATTTACTTGAAAAAATCAAATGCTTAAAAAACATTTCAATAAGAAGATAAAGTTTCAACATTTGAAATACTAACTTGTATAATATGCTGATGCCACTGAATCAATGGAGCTGATAATAGTCGAGGTGATCAGTGTGTAGAAGATGATTCTAAGATTCTGTTGTTCGTCTCTTTTCTTCCTCCAATAACATCGATCAATGTTTGCAGCTCGTCTGACGCTGTTTCTCTGTCTCTGCAGGAAATGGCTCATATTCTGGCTCAGAAGCAGCTTCGCTCCATCATCCTCAGTGTGAGTACAAGTGACTCCAAATATCACTTCATCATCCCTTCTTCCTCCCCTCCATCCTCCGATCGATTCATCTTATCAATCCCTTATCTTCCCTGTGAATCCATGTTGATCTTTGGTTTCCCGATCGTAGAACGTGATCCGCAGCCCGACGCCCATCAACGACGAGATGTCTCACCAGCTGTACGTGCTGCAGGTGCTGACCTTTAACCTGCTGGAGGACCGCATGATGACCAAGATGGACCCTCAGGACCAGGTCAGACCCCAGAGCCTTGTTTGAGTGAATGAACTCAAGTCCACGTCTGGATCAGTGACGTCAGACCATTGAAGGATTGAATTGAACTTCATTTAAGTTATTTTAATTAAAATATTTTTTTTAGCATTTAATTATTTTTTGAATGTATGTGAAAATGTACTTATTTATTTATTAAAGGTTTAAATTCCTTCTTTAAAATAATAATAATAATATAAAAAAAATCGAATATTTTATGAATTATAAAAATAATTACTAATACAATTTTATATTCTAATTACTATCATTTAAAAAATGAATTTTCTAAATTTAATATTTTTTAATTTGTAGCCTATTTTAGAGATAACAATGTGCAAATATAAAGAACAACATGCAAATATAAAGAACAAAGTTCAAAGAGATGACAAAGTGCAAATAAAAAGGAAAAAGTTCAATGAGATAAGAAAGTTCAAATAAAAAGAACAAAGGCCAAGGAGTAACAAACTTCAAAGAGTAACAAAGTGCAAACATTAAGAACAATTTGCAAATAAAAAGAAAAACGTTCAATGAGATAACAAAGTGCAGATGAAAAGAACAAAGTTCAGTGAGATAAGAAAGCGCAAATATAAAGAACAAAGTCCAATGAGATAACAAAGCGCAAATGGTAACAAAGGGCAAATATAAAGAACAATGCACGAATAAAAAGAACAAATTTCAAATAAAAAGAACAAAGTTCAAAGAGATAACAAAGTGCAAATATAAAGAACATAGTATCAAGTATATTATGACTAAAGGTTATTTTAGAATGTCTTTTTTTTGTGTTTTCCCTTTAAAAAACACAATTATAAGAAATGCATTTTGAATGTTTTATTAATTTACATGTAAAATGAGGATATTTGAACCAAAGGAACATGAATCTTGAAACATCGAGTTTATTTCTCTTCATCTTGAGATTGATTCTTAAACCAGTGGATTCTGGATAAAGTCCTAGAAGCTCAGAAGAACGATGAAGATCTTGAAAGCACTTTGTTCCCTTCAGGCTCAGAGGGACATCATCTTCGAGCTGCGAAGAATCGCCTTCGACGTGGAGTGTGAGCCGAACACCGGCGGCAGCATGGAGAAGAGGAAGTCCATGTACACGCGCGACTACAAGAAGCTCGGCTTCATCGTGAGTTGCTTCCTCCTTCGTTTCTACGTTTAGACAAAACAAAAGAATCTTCTCATGAAAAAGAATCGATGATCGAGATTTTTTTTTTATGAACATAGTCAATCACACAAGTGGACAAAATATTTTAGTGGGCAGAACAAAATTTTTGTATTTTCCTAAAAAGTATAAAGCTGTATTTGTTTCTTATGAAGAAGTATTAGGGCCACTCAAATTTTTATTTCACTATGAGATTAAAGTTGTATAAAATAATCATTACGAGATTAAAGTCGTACAAAGGCTTGATTATTTAATTAATATTTATTTTTGAAGTATTTTCTTGCGACTTTCATCTCGTAGTAAAATAAAGAATTGTATTTTATAAAGTATTTTTTACGACTTGAATCTGGTATTCAATCATTTTCCTATAACTTTATTCTCATAATAAAGAATTTTACTACAACTTTATTCTCATAATAAAGTATTTTCCTACAACTTTATTCTCATAATAAAGTATTTTCCTACAACTTTATTCTCATAATAAAGTATTTTACTACAACTTTATTCTCATAATAAAGTATTTTACTACAACTTTATTCTCATAATAAAGAATTTTACTACAACTTTATTCTCGTAATAAAGTATTTTCCTACAACTTTATTCTCATAATAAAGTATTTTACTACAACTTTAATCACATAATAAAGTATTTTTCCTACAACTTTATTCTCATAATAAAGTATTTTACTACAACTTTATTCTCATAATAAAGTATTTTACTACAACTTTATTCTCATAATAAAGTATTTTCCTACAACTTTATTCTCATAATAAAGTATTTTCCTACAACTTTATTCTCATAATAAAGTATTTTCCTACAACTTTATTCTCATAATAAAGAATTTTACTACAACTTTATTCTCGTAATAAAGTATTTTCCTACAACTTTATTCTCATAATAAAGTATTTTACTACAACTTTATTCTCATAATAAAGTATTTTACTACAACTTTATTCTCATAATAAAGAATTTTACTACAACTTTATTCTCGTAATAAAGAATTTTACTACAACTTTATTCTCATAATAAAGTATTTTCCTACAACTTTATTCTCATAATAAAGTATTTTTCCTACAACTTTAATCACATAATAAAGTATTTTTCCTATGACTTTAATCTCTTAGTAAAATAAATACATATATATTTTTTATTTATAAAGTACTTGAATCTCGTAATAAAGTATTTTCATATATCTTGAATCTCATAGTCAATTTAATTATTATTATTTTATTTGTTTTACGACTTTAATCTTATGATAAAAGTATTTTATACAACTTCAATCTTGTAAAACTATTTTTTTGAGTAGGCCTTTTACCCGTCAGAGGTTTTGTTTTTAATAAAAAAAATTCTATCATAGAAAACCGTTTCAGTAAAAACATTTTTCTTTTGATTGAATGTATATTTTTGGATTGAAGCGACATATTTTCTAATTTAACATGTTTACATTCATCGAATCATTTTTTTTAATGATTACTAAAGACAAAAATGTACCTCCATATAAAACTAAGCTAAACATCCATAATCTAAACAGAAATGATTCAGTTCAGCTGTTAAGTTACATGTAATCATTCAAAAGATGTTTATTCATTTCCTTCTCAGAATCACGTCAATCCAGCCGTGGATTTCACGCAGATTCCTCCAGGGATGCTCGCTCTGGACAACATGCTCTACTTCGCCAGACACCACCAGGATTCATACGTCCGAGTACGAACACACACACAACTACACACACATTTTTGTTTTATTAAATTAGCTCAAGATTATTGGATCTGACATAATGTGAGATTATATAAATACTTTTCAAGTGCAGACACAAGAGTGTGCGACCGTTATTGTTATGATTACAAAACAAACCAGAGAATCAAATATACATAACAGTTGTGTATAAACAAAAACTATATTTTCTAGTAGTAAGTATCGATAAATGCTCCATTAAATTTGAAAAAAAATTAAACTATTTTAAAATCAAGAACAAAAACACCAGAATCAAAAATGAAGAAGAACAAACTGTGCATTATCAGTGTTGCAAACACAACACGTTTTTTATTAAGGATAAAATAATAAAATAAAATAAATGGAACAAATAGAGATCAATACAATTAAATACAATAAAATATAATGAGAAAAATGACAATAGAATTGTGTATAAATAATTATTAATTAATATAAATTAAATAAATTTGATTTAATTTAATTATGATGATCTCCAAAACAAACAATACATATAATAAATACATAAGAAATTTTAAAAAATAATAATTAAAAAAATTCATAAGAAAATAAAAATTCATAAATACATATTCTAACAATATAATAGAAAATAAATAAATATCATAAACAATACATTTGAAAAAATGTAAAATTAGGAAATTTTTTTTTATTAAATTTTTTTTTCTCCCTTTTTTTTTTTTTTTTTTTTTTATAATATTATTATTTAATTATGTTTTACTGTGTTCATTACGTATTTCAAATGTATGACTTTTCTTTTTTCCCATTATTTTTGTTTATTAATGGCTGGAGTTTCTTTCCCAGCTACTTAAAGTACAACATTTTTTTATTATGATTTTATTGTGTTTATTATTCTTTATTCATTTGTTATTGTTTTTGTGAACCGCTGTGACAACCTGTCAGTCAATCTGACATTTTTATCTTGTAGACATTTTAATACAAAAACAAGGTTTTTACATTTAAATCGACTTTGTTTATTTGTTTATTTATATAAAGTTTTTGTTTATTTTTTTTCAATCACATTTAAAGATCTGATCGATATTGTTGCAAACAAAACAAAAAGAGTGATTTGTGTATTTGTAACATTGTGTTTAATAAAACCCATTTGTATGACAGCGGACACCATTTTTAAATGTAATTTTATGATTAATTGAACTTGTTTTTCCTCCAGATCGTCCTGGAGAACAGCAGTCGCGAGGACAAGCACGAGTGTCCGTTCGGACGCAGCAGCATCGAACTCACCAAGATGTTGTGCGAGATCCTGAAGGTCGGCGAGCTCCGTAAGTCTGCGACTCTCGTCGTGTTTTGATGTGTTTTCACATATTTATGTACAGAAGATACATCGAGCTTCTTCGTGCTGCTGAGACGAGTTTAAATCGATGCCACTTTAGCTCATATTATTAAATATTGATGTTATTATCGGGCAGGAAACGCTTCACTCGCTTCTATAAAGTAGACTTTCAGGAGCCGTTTCACTTTGTCGGCTAACAAGCCTGAAGTTCAAATCTTAATAAATCCACCTAAACTAACAACTGAAGTTAAGAAATGTATTTGTTATTCATCACATCAAAGTAAAAAGTAAGACGGTTCTCTTGTATTGAAAACATAATCAAAAATTCTGACAAAAAAAAAAGAAAAATATGTAGACTCTGCTAAGCTAAGCTAACATCCAATCGACGGACATTACCTGAAGTATAAGAGTAGATCAATTAAAAATACATGACCTCACATGCTAAGTTTTAATATTGAGATGAGTTATTATACACAACAGCTAAGATGATCAAAAATACACAATTTTGTATATAAAAATAAAATGTAAAAAGGTTGACGACTAAAGTTATAAAAGGAAAATTTCACATTTACAAATGTTATAAGTAGTTAAATATATAGAACTACAAAAAATAATAAATAATCTTTAAATACACGAATGTTTAATTATTTTTATTATCGTTTTAATTAGTATTTTTAATCCTATGAACAGTTGAGTTTGATTTTGCACATTTAAATCGTGGTAAGATGAAAGTGTAGATGCTAAGCTAAGCTTAGCTAAGCTAACATATATCTACTGTTTGTACCTGGAAAATGGGTTACACTGGAGAATACATTTCCTGCTCAGACAACATGTTCAAAATACAGTTTTAATATTGAGATGAATTATTATTATATAACGCTAAGATAGTCAAAAAGTCGGATATTTGCATTAAACAATAAAATGAATAGAAGGAGAATAAAGTTGTGAAATTATTCATTTTATTAATAATTTCATATATATATCAACTAAAGATATAACGATTACATCAATGTTTCCATTTTTCAGTTGAATTATTATTATTATGGGGTTTAATTTTGCACATTATTATCATGATAAGATCTTATATAAACTCTTATCCATTGCATGTTAACTATTTATATTATATGTTGTATTTTAAAACAATTAACTTTTTGATTTAAGTGGATAAGTGAGAGTTTTTCTTGGGACTTAAGATGATGTAGTTTTTTAACATAAACAAATTCTTGCATTTGCATTTTTGTTTGATACATTTTAATAGAAAAGTGTTTTTTTAAAAGATCAAAACCTTCTCACAATGAAACATGTGCGTCAATCATCCTTTAAGTTTCAGTTCAGCAACAATAACCTAAAGTTTATTTTCTCTTATGTTTGTTTATTCTTCTTCTCGTTGACGTTTGACGGATGTATTAATAAAGCCAGTGCGACGTCTCGGTGCTGCAAATAAATAGAAAAAGATTCCGATGAAACAAACGATGCAGGAAATGAGCCACGAGGCATTTTTTAAAGATTTATTTACTTTTAACGGTTCTGGTGTTTCATCCATCATTGGACCGTAGACTCTCACTGACGGAGCTCGTGACGCCGAACTCACTTCGTCCGAGGTCCGTGTTATGAAACTGCTCCTGGTTCTGATGTTTTGAGGGATGACTCTGGCGTTGGTTGACCTTTGGTGGAGAAACGATGGAAGTGCCGACGGCGTGGAGGTCGTTGTCGTTTGTCTCCCTGGACGTCACTTATCATAGTTTGGCCTTTTGTGTCGCCGTAATGTGAGAAACGAGAGCGAGAGAGTTCAGCCTCAACTTGAAGTATGATGTTGACATTTCACTCTGTGAGGAGGAACTATTTTCTTGACGTCTGTGGGATGTTCTAAGGTCTCGTGACTGTCCAGGAACAAGTGGACGCGATACAGGAGCAACAAGGTGATATATCGTGATACTGTAGTGACAAGTATATATGTGTAGTATTGTCGAGTACTAGACTCTGGTGTTGTAGTATTTACAGACCACATGACTCTTGGCGAAGTCGTAACTGCTTTAATTTGTTTTGAAACCAAAATATGTCCAATCATCAGCTTTAAAAGCTGCTGGAGTCACTGTATCCTCTCGTCCTCAGTCATTGTGGAACCCTCAATTTAATTGCAACACAAAAATGAACAAATGCTGTGATTATTTCATTTGTAAATAGAAAACCCTTATGTTATAAGTGTTGGGAGCAAGAATCCGGCGATACGATATGTATCACGATACAGGGTCAACATTTTGATATATAGTAATACTGTAGTAACAAGGATATATTTGTAGTATTGTCGAGTACTTGACTCTGGTGTTGTAGAATTTACAGACCACATGACTCTTGACGAAGTCGTAACTGTTTTAATTTGTTTTCAAACCAAAATATGTCCAAACATCAGCTTTAAAAGCTGCTGGAGTCACTGTATCCTCTCGTCCTCAGTCATTGCGGGACCCTCAGTTTAATTGCAACACAAAAATGAACAAATGCTGTGATTATTTCATTTGTAAATAAAAAGCCCTTATGTTATAAGTGTTGGGAGCAAGAATCCGGCGATACGATATGTATCACGATACAGGGTCAACATTTTGATAGATAGTAATACTGTAGTAACAAGGATATATTTGTAGTATTGTCGAGTACTTGACTCTGGTGTTGTAGTATTTACAGACCACATGACTCTTGACGAAGTCGTAACTGATTTCATTTGTTTTCAAACCAAAATATGTCCAAACATCAGCTTTAAAAGCTGCTGGAGTCACTGTATCCTCTCGTCCTCAGTCATCGCAGGGATCTCACTGGATTTAATTGTTAATTTAGCCAGAGATGACGTAATGACTAGAGGCTGGAAGTATTATTGCAACACAAAAATGAACACATGAACAGATTGAATATTTGCATATAAATTATTGATCAAAAAAATTAACTAGAAATAAACTCATTATTTAATTTTGTAAGAACTTTATTTAAATTAGAACCATAAAGGAACTTTGTTAAAAGAGAAAATATAATTTGATAGCAAAATGAAAACATATTTTTATGCTTTTGAATATCAATACTGTAACTTTAAAAAAAAAATGTTAGATAGTCAAGGATATCAATATGTTTGTCAGTCGTAACTGCTTTTATTTGTTTTCAAACCAAAATATGTCCAAACATCAGCTTTAAAAGCTGCTGGAGTCGCTGTATCCTCTCGTCCCCAGTCAGCCCCAGGATCTGGCGGAGGACACAATGACTGCTGCCATCTAGCGGCTGAAAGTTTAATTGCAACACGAAAATTAAAAAACTAATTTGAATTTTTGCATGGATTTTTCATTTTATTTTACTCACATTTTGTTAAAACATAAACCATAAAATAACCTATGATAAAAATAAAATATGATTTCAAAGCCAAAAGTAATCAAATAAACCAATGCAGTACTGTTCAATATCAGTGTCATTACAATAATATTAATATAAGATATATTAGTTTATTGGTAATTACTCACACAGTCGTGCAATATTTTGTAGTAAAACTATTACTCCTGATCCCCTTAAAAAAACATGAAAACATTCATATTCTAGCATATTTTTTTCACCAGTACTTGGCACAAAAGTTAAATTATTATTTTACTTAAGATAATTTATGTATTAATCTGATATAAAATGCGCTTTTTTTTTCCAACATTAAAAAAAAAAATCACTTAAATATATAAGGAGAAAATACTTTCATATTTAGACTTAAATAATCCAAATAAATCCAAAATCAAATGGTTTCTCCAGGATCTTTGACCCCATGAGGGCCACATGAACACAGAGACCTGGACCATCTTCCTGAACATTTGTGTGGTTGTGTCAACTTTCTGTTGGAAGTCTATAGAATATTCATGAAGTTGTTCTGGAAGCAGACGCGCTGAGTAATGGCCGCGCTTTTGGATTCACGGTCGGACGTCGTTTCATTTGAAATGCAGAGCGAGGTGTTGAACCTTTGGCCGGCTCCGGACACAACAACACAACAACACAACAACTCACACACTTCCATGTCGATGCGCTCGTTGCTGTGTTTTGTCCCTCGACCTTAAACCCCCCCAAAAAAGTCACGGTAAATATTGGACGTCGTGATGTTCTGAGATGACAGCGAGAGCTTCGGACAACCTTGATATTTGGCAGGTTTTTATTTATTTATAGCGGCTCTTGATGCAGAATTCACAGAAATACTTGCAGCGCTGAGAAGGTGCAGGATGATGAGATCATGGATCGTTGTCCAGAAACATGGTTTATTTTTTTATGTACAGATTCAAATCCTACTGCATTGATCCGTGCAGAAGAAGATTCTTAGATGTTTTTTTTTTCTTTTCGAAGCGATGGCTGAACATAAATGATTCAAGAGGTAGAATTCCTGCTGCTGTCAAACTTCAGGACTGAGTCTCAAAACAAGCTTAAAAACTTTAGATAAAACAAAAAGTTCAGTACTTTAAAAAAAACACATTTACAGCAACAGGTACACGAGACAATTGTTAGCAAAGCCGCAAAAGAAAAATGATGTTCTATTTATTATTACTGACTAAAAGGCATTTAATTTAGAAAAAGAAAACAGATTTTCTCGTATATATTAGCCTGACTAGTGAAAAGAGTAAAACACAAACTCTAGAAACAAAACTATGCTTAAACACAAACTCACACATTGGCACAAAGTCTCTAAAAAACTAGGAGACACACACGTACACAACACCATCGTCGGCATACAATCAAATAGACTCACAAACATCTGGTTGGAACCAGTCCGGAGCCTGTTGCTGATTTAAGCATTTTGTTGATTTTCATTCACTTAATTGTAGTTTTTTTGTTTTAGTTCTATTGTATTGTTACTTTTTTTCCATCTGGACGTAGGTCCATGATAATAATCCTGAAATGGACCTGGTCCACGGTACAAGAAAAGTTCAGGGACCCCTGATTTGTTCGCCTGCAGTTGATACAAAACTCTGCAGCGAGGATTCTGAGCCGCTCTAGTAGAAGAACTCACATTTCTCCGATCCTTAAAAACTCTTCACTGGCTGCCAATTTCTTTCAGTCTCTTGAATTCTGGTTCTTACTTTCAGAGCTGATGTTGAATTTCCAAATAAATCAAAGATCATGAAAAAAAGAAGTGCCGAGACTTCGAATCCGTATAGAGTACTTTACATTACTGTCGAGTGGCGTAAAAAAAAAGAGGTTGATATCCTTAAGCTCAAGGCTGAGGACGAGACGTTCTGTGAACCGTTGGTCGTCAATCACGGTGAAGGAAGTTCATTCTTGACTAAACACAAGAGAAAACGTTGTTCAAATACATCTGGAAAAACTGGTTACAGCTCTTGTCGTGTTCAGGAGGCTGTTCTCTGGATAGTTACGGCTCTTGTTCTCCACTGATCTGATAAAGCAGTCGTATAAAACTTGCTCAAGAGCTCCTCTGGACTCGAACTCGCTCTTCAATATCTGCATGGAAGTCTGGTTTACCAGGGACAGTATTTGACTTACGGACGTTTTTCATCATGACTGGACTTCAGGTAGTTTTCCTACTTTCTTCTTGGTTGGACTGAACTGACTTCACACTGAATTCTGAAGTTGTTGTATTTTTCGGTTTCACCTTAAGTTGTTCTGTTGATACTTCCTGTTTATTTAATGGTTCTGTGGTGTTGGAGGTTCATCACAGAATCTTTGTGGTCAACAAGAGGATTGAAACCAGGGCTGAACGATTTGGGATTTTTTTATTTTTTTAACCAATATTGCATTTTTTTTTGTTTTTGGTAATAATTTACAAGTCATTGAATAGTATTAGCAACAATTAAATGGCATGACTCCGTAAACAGTACTGTACATACATGTATTTTAATGAAATCATTTTATTTACTTTTGAACTGTAAAAAACATTACTTTAAATAACTTATCACTACACAAATCACCTGGAATAGACAATATAAGAAATATGTATGTAATTATTACACAAATAAAAGCTCAAATCGAGTCATTTTCAACTGTAATCAAACAATTTTTAACTATAATCAAACAATTTTCAACTTTAATCAAACTATTTTCAACTATAATCAAACAATTTTCAACTGTAATCAAACAATTTTCAACTATAAACAATTTTCAACTAAAATCAAACAATTTTATACAATTTTAAGGTTAAACATTTTCAACTAAAATAATTGTCCTAAACATTTGTGTACTGGAGTATTACTGTCCTAATCAAACATTTGTGTACTAGGAGTATTACTGTCCTACATTTGTGTACTGGAGTATTACTGTCCTACATTTGTGTACTGCTCCATTTGAGTATTACTGTCCTACATTTGTGTACTGGAGTATTACTGTCCTACATTTGTGTACTGGAGTATTACTGTCCTCCATTTGTGTACTGGAGTATTACTGTCCTACATTTGTGTACTGGAGTATTACTGTCCTACATTTGTGTACTGGAGTATTACTGTCCTCCATTTGTGTACTGGAGTATTACTGTCCTCCATTTGTGTACTGGAGTATTACTGTCCTCCATTTGTGTACTGGAGTATTACTGTCCTCCATTTGTGTACTGGAGTATTACTGTCCTCCATTTGTGTACTGGAGTATTACTGTCCTCCATTTGTGTACTGGAGTATTAGCTCAGATGCTCGCCGTGTTCGTGGGTCGACGTGACGTCCAAAAGATAAAAATAGCCTCATGTTGTCATCAACAAGGTTACAGGAGCATTAGATCAATGTAAGATTCTTGTCCTTCATCGTCGTCGTCCATCTGCTCAGCCAGATGTTCTGGTCATCAAGCGGTAACTGGGACTTTAAGCACCAGTTTAGGATACAGTGAACCATATGTTCACATAGATAGTCCAGCTGCTGCCGGACCGATGCTGTCGTGATGGTGAACAAGGCTGTGGAGACACTGAGGAGGAAGGACAGTTTTTAAACTTACACTATGAAGAAAACACTTTTTTGTTTTGTAGAATTGTAGAATTTTCCACTATAATCGATTTTTTTTTTTTTTTTTAAATCAAACAATTTTCAACTATAATCAAACAATTTTCAACTATAATCAAACAATTTTCAACTGTAATCAAACAATTTTCAACTATAATCAAACAATTTTCAACTGTAATCAAACAATTTTCAACTATAATCAAACAATTTTCAACTATAATCAAACAATTTTCAACTGTAATCAAACAATTTTCAACTATAATCAAACAATTTTCAACTGTAATCAAACAATTTTCAACTATAATCAAACAATTTTCAACTATAATCAAACAATTTTCAACTGTAATCAAACAATTTTCAACTGTAATCAAACAATTTTCATAAATACTGTATGTACTTGATGATAATAATAAATACTTTAATGATAAATACTGTATGTACTTCATGATAATAATTAATACTTTAATGATAAATAATGTATGTACTTGATAATAATAATTAATACTTTAATGATAAATACTATATGTACTTGATGATTATGATAAATACTTTAATGATACATACTGTAATGATACATAATAATGATAAATACTGTATGTACTTCATGATAATGATAAATACTGTATGTACTTGTTGATATGATAAATACTGTATTTACTTGATGATATGATAAATACTTGATGTACTTGATGATATGATAAATACTATATGTACTTGATGATAATGATAAATACTTGATGTACTTGATGATATGATAAATACTATATGTACTTGATGATAATGATAAATACTTTAATGATAAATACTGTATGTACTTGATGATAATGATAAATACTTTATGTACTTGATGATATGATAAATACTGTATGTACTTGATGATATGATAAATACTTTATGTACTTGATGATACTGTAACAGTGTAAGAATCATCATCTACATAACAGTAGATTGTTGAAGACTATAGAGTGAGTTACGATAAGTTCTCTTCACTGTTATTTACTACGTCCTGCTCCTGGTTGAACATTAAACTCCAGTGAAGGAACAATATAATAATACAATAAACAAACCTGTGGCTCAAATGAAAACTTCTTCATCCAGAGAGTGGAGTCCACGGGTCGCGTCCGTCTCTCGGGGTTAGTTTCTGCTGATGTTAATGTGAAGAAACATCTTCAACACGTGTTCCTCCGAGACACGTCGTCTGGTGTCTTGAATTAACGTCTTCATCAGCCTCGTGTCGCGTCTTTAGACGTCGCTGAAGGCCGTTGACATAATCTGACGTGATGTGGCGTTAGTTTCAAATATAATCCATCATTAGTTCTCATATAATCCATCATTTCTATGGAACAAAACTCACTATTTATATGTTGTTGAGATGATGTGACAGTTGTTGATGCTGCACTCTTATGAAACCATGGAAAAACAAGCGTCAAGGGACCAAACGGCATAAAAACAAATGTGTTTGTGGTATCCTTTGTGCTGTCTCTTGGTCCAGGTGACCCGGAGGCTTTAAAACAAATGAGTTTGTGGTATCCCTTGCATTATCTCAGGGTCAAGGTGACCCAAAAGCATAAAAAACAATGTGTTTGTGGTATCCCTTGCGTTATCTCAGGGTCAAGGTGACCCAAAGGCATGAAAACAAATGTGTTTGTGGTATCCCTTGTGTTGTCACTGGGTCAAGGTGACCTGGAGAGCTTTAAAACAAATGAGTTTGTGGTATCCCTTGTGTTGTCACTGGGTCAAGGTGACCCCAAGGCATGAAAACAAATGTGTTTGTGGTATCCCTTGTGTTGTCTCTGGGTCAAGGTGACCTGGAGGCTTTAAAATAAATTAGTTTGTGGTATCCCTTGTGTTATCTTAGGGTCAAGGTGACCCAGAGGCTTTACAAAAAATGTCCTTGTAGTATCACTTGTGTAATCTGTGGGTCATCTTGACCCAGAGAAAACACAAGGGTCATCTGCTCTGTCACAATAAAAATATATTTAATGTTGTTAAAATGAACCTATTTTTCCCATTTTTTTTCAAATTATTCAAAAATATTATTTTCATTATTTTTTATTTATTTTGCACTTTGGAAGAAGTTAAGGTGAATCTTATCTTATCCAGGAATCCATGTTCAATGTTCAGGTTCAATGTTTTAGAGTTTTTTTTTTTCCAGTATTTCCATATGTTTCCTAAATGTTTTGTGTGGAAAAATACATGAGCTTTTTTATAAAGTATAATTTGTTTTGTCTAGAATCAAAAAGCACTTTATTTCTTGCTTAATTTCTTGATAATAATAAATAATATCATTCATGGCTTCGTAGAAACAATATTTTCTCCTTCAGTAACTTTCTTCAATGCACAATAATTTAAAGTGATATATAGTTCTCAGTAGGAAAATATTAAAAATACACGGAAAATATTAAACAAAAAAAATATATTAATTATAATATAATAACAAAAATAAAAATACACAATTCAATAATGATAACAAAGTCTATATTAAAATAAAACAATTAAATTAAAATAACACAAACGATAATAATAATTACAATAAAGGATAATGAGTATTATTATATTTTACACCAGTTAAAAAACACAAAACAATAGTAGTACTATAAACAGTTGTGCAAAATACGACAATAACAGTTGTGTTATTTTGTAGTTTTCTTACAGTGTTTTTATTCTTCTAAAGTGCCGGGTCTTATTTGTGTAATTTATGTGTACATTGAGATAAATTGTATATTTGTTTGTGTTCCCAGCGAGCGAGAACTGCCACGACTTCCATTCCATGTTCTTCACACACGACCGTTCCTTCGAGGAGTTCTTCTGCATCTGCATCCAGCTGCTCAACAAGACCTGGAAGGAGATGAGAGCCACCAGTGAAGACTTCAACAAGGTGAGTCCAGGCGTCCAGCCTCGGACCTGTTTAATGACACGTGGATGTAGAAGCTACACTCGTGTGTGTAGAAGCTACACTCGTGTGTGTAGAACCCCCACTCGCTTGTGTAGAAGCCACCCCGTGTGTGTAAACAACCCCCTCGTGTGTGAAGCGACCCCCCCGTGTGTGAGGCACCCTCCTCCCCTGTGGCGAAAGTAGCCTCTGTGGGCGGGGAACTTGCCCCCCCCTGTGCGGCCCCCCGCCCCCCCCGCGTGCCGCCCCCCCCTGTGGGCGTCCCGGGTCCCCCTGGGCTCCCCTTGTTTTCCTCTGCGCTTGTTTGTTTTCGCTTCCCTCGTTTGCTTTTGTCTCTCGTTTTTTTTTTTTTGTAGTTGTCCTCTTTTTTTGAGAGGCTCCCTTTTTTTTTTTTTATTTTTTTTTTTTTTTTTTTTTTTTTTTTTTTTTTTTTTTATTTCTTTTTTTTTTTTTTTTTTGGTTGGACCAGAAGGTTCTGTAGAAAGACGTTCAAGTGAAATGAACAAAAATATATCAACGTTTATTGTTTTGCTGCAACTATTCGTGTTGATTTTTCTACTTCTTTCTTTAATCGTTGCTCAGTTTCCTACGTTTCCTTCTATAATGACAACTTTTTTTTAGCTCTTGTTCAACTTTGTGTAACATTTTTCAAGTGTAATTTTGTCCACTTTGCCTTAAATATTCATTTTATATTTTACTTCTACTCATAGTTGTGAACGTGGATCTGATAATCTAGACAATTTCTTCATTCAGATTTTTATTTTTAAAGATAATAATGATTTTTTTTTTAATTTTTAATTCATCATAGAACCTCTAAAATCAACAATGGCTCAAAATAATAAAAATAATAATAATTTAATATAGTAATATACGTTTCTAAATATGCCCACTTTAATTAAATGCTGCTTATTTAAAATTGATCGTGCAATTTATTCATCTCATTTTATTTCATTCATATTTATTCCATTCATGTATAAAAAAAAAAAAAAAAATTGGCAATAAACTCTGATTCTTAATAGTATGAATAATATAACAAGATCAAAAGTTAATTTTAGTGTAGAGCATATTTTTGGTTGGAGTCTGAATACAAGAAAAGTTCCCAGTAGGAGTCTAAAAATGAGAAAAAAAGTACCAAAAATGCACTCTAGACAAAACATCTTAGTTTAGCGTTAAACTGGTATCAATAGATGTTGAAAAGCTCTTGCAATAATTTGATTTTTTTATATTAAATTTACAATGACCATGCAAATATTCACAGCATTTGTTCATTTTGGTGTCGCAATTCAACCTCCAGGCCACTAGATGGCAGCAGTTGCTACGTCCTCCGCCTGCTAAAGTAACAATAGAAATCCAGTGAGATCCCGGCGATGACTGAGGACAAGAGGATACAGTCCACTCCTGCTGCTTTTAAAAAGCTGATGTTTTGGACATATTTTTTGGCTTTAAGTTCTGTTCGTTCAACCAAAAGAAAGTTCAATGATCAAAAGTCATCACTCTAATTCAGTGCCTCTGAAATCATAACGAAGATTTTTTAAGTTTATCGAAACATATCATAAGATCAGTGTTTTAGCTACTGTTGAGGAAATATTTTCCAGGGGGCGTAAGAAAATATGGATGCACTTAAATATCAAAATATTATATTATATAACGTAAATATACTTGTGTTAAGCATGAAACTTCATTCTGTGTTTACTGTGTTAACTATGACTTTTTCAATTCAATCCTTTAAATAAAACACAATATATCATTGTTCCTAAAGTATTTAATGATATAGAAGTATTAGTATCGTTGCCTGTTATCGTGATATAAATCCACACCACTACTCATAAAGGTGAGATGATCTAATAGTATTAATAAATATTGTTGTTTTGCGATCATCGGACGCATCCCTCGCACACTTTTGTCGGAGTGTGTGAGGATTTTCATAGACGGCTCATGGAAAAACACCCTTCATGGCCGACACACACACACACACACACACACATGCACACGCACACGCACACACCCGCACGTGTGCGTCTCGTAAAAACCCACACAAAGACATAAAAGGCTCATGATCACACATCATGTCGGATTCACAAAAATAAATTGTCGGGGTTTTTTTTTTCTTGTCCTCTGAGTCCGGCGCGAACAATAGCTTTTTCAGGTGCTTTTCTTCAGCAGGTTCACCAGCCGCCATCAAATGGTTTCCCCTTCTGTTTCCATAGCAACCTCTGTGCAATTATCACTGCTGCGCAGCACTTCCACCGGCTCTCGCCGCGATAGAGCCACTCGTGTTGTTGTTGTTGTTGTTGTTGTTGTCGTCGTTGTGTGTTTGTTGGAGTGTCTAGAGTTTCTTCATCCACGTCCAAGAGCTTCTTTTATCGAAGGAGAAAAAAAACAACCTCTCTCCGCTCACAAGCTTTAAAAAGAAGCTCACTAATGTAGCGGCTTGTGCATCCCCTCCTCCCTCTTCTTCCTCTCCTCCCTCCCTCCCTCGCTCTCCCTCCCACCACACACACACACACACACACACACATCACGTGACCCACAATGCCGCGCCACAATTGGGAGTCTCTGATGGTGGCGAGCGTCCAATGAGGGCACGAGCCCGGAGATCAACATAAGCGAAGCCTTGGCCGACGCTCTCCGAGTACAGATGGGGAGAGCGAGACAGGTAGGAGGGGAAGAAGAAGAAGAAGAAGAAGAAGAAGAAGAAGGAGGGAGATTCCGGGAGATCGCAGCGGAGGGAGGAAAGTTGACGACTCCGGCGTCACCGTAGCCGCCGCTACCCGAGCCGTCTTCCCGAGAACCGATCCGTGGCTCTTTACTTCCTGGAGCTCCCGCCGTTTCAGCCATGGAGGTGACATGTAAGTACGTGGGTTGCCACGGATACGTGGAGTAGTTGGATGGAGGTGGGGTGGGGGGGGGACAGATGGTTCCGTTTGGACCCGGCCAGGCGTAAGCAGGTTAGTCAAGGATTCCTGATTCATTAAGACTCCGTCAGTCACAGGAATATAATCTGGTAGATTACAATTACTCGCCTCGCTTATGAATACTCATCCGCCGTTCCACATCCCCCCCCCCCACGGCCCGCCGACCCCCTTTACATCATCATCTGTATTCCACTGTACAGTGCCTAGCTGAAGGGGGGTGGGCAGGGGGGCTTTGTTGTGAATGGGATTACTCTGCATCTCCAACACCCTCGGAGGAATTCAATGCCATCATCATCATCATCATCATCATCAGAAGCGCTCTTGACTTCCCGCTGTGCCTCTCCCTGCCCTGGATGAGCATCAACCAGTGTGTTCGCCCGGGGGGCGTGTAGGGGGGCGGTAGGGTAGGGTAGGGGGGCAGGCGGGGGGTTGACTTGAGATTAGAGCGTGGTCAGCGCTCGACTCTGAACTGAAGCTGTGCCAGTTACATGGTACTGTAGTTGTAGGATGTTACGTTTGCGAACTACTTCCAGACATGTGTTCCGACGGGTCAAATCATGGATGTTTTTTTTTTCCCGGGTGTTCGTTTCTTAAGGGGTGCGAATGTTGGTCATGGTCGGCAAATAAATGAGACTCCTGTGTTGGTCTCGCTGTCGTCTTGACCTTTTAAGCATCTATTTTATTGGGTATTGTTTTGATTGTTTAAGCGCTTTGTGACCCTGGTCTAGAAAAGCGCTCAACAAATATTACTTACTTACTTACTTACAAGTTGTTTCAAAAATAAACTTCTGACGGTCTTGTTTTTTGGTGATATTGGATAAATATTGGGCATTTTCCAAGGATAACTTTTCATAGGCCTTCAATGATAATCTTAGTTACATCCAGTTTGACGACATGTTCTTGTCTCCAAACCGGTCCACGAAGGATGGAGCAGGTTTTTGTTCCAACCGATCAAACATGGACAGTTGAACCAGTTTTTCTTTCGGCAGAAACAAGCAGCAACAGACTGACTATAAATCGATTACGCTCCTCAAATACAGATTGGGTTCAAACCCTCTTTATTTGGTTGGAACTAAAAACCTGCACCTGGAGGCCCCGTGTTACACCTTTGTTGATGCCTATAATGATACCTTGATTATTGTGTGGGTTACCTTCTGAAAACCTACGGCCCGGGTACCAAATTTAACCAAAATACTTTCTGTACCACTGAGTATTTAAACATGCTTTGTATTTTGGTGCCAAAGTTGCCAAGGTACCAATGTGTAACCAAGAGTTTACTGTAAAGCAGCATTTGAGACACAGCATCGTTCACCAAAATAAATCTAAAGTAAAATAAAATAAGGGGCATCAAAGTTAAGGTATCAATAAAATTACTAGTATTGGAAAAATATTGTACTTATACCCAGCCCCATGAAAACACTATGCATTAAATACCTCCGTGAAGTAGAGACCATTTCATTCGTTCCCTCGTTGCACTCTCAACACAACTCAATATTTACTGTCATGAACACTGTCCACATGCTCAGTTTATACTCTTAAAAAAAACGACATACATTTAAAAACAAGATTCATGAGCTACGTTTAAATGAACAACATTTATTTAACAACGTTCTTTTGAATCTACTTACTCAACGGTGACCTTGACAGCTCCTGTGGTGCTTTGCCGCCCAGCCATAGCTGGCATAGAAACATAGATGTAGATTTTAAATAAGGTATTGTCGCTAAATAGAGCAGTGCATCATGGGAGTTCACTGTTTTGTTGGCACCATAAGTTAGGTACCTCTAACTTATTTGATTTTATTTATTACTTACTTATGTGTTGACAAGGCTTCATGAAACAGCTGATGAGGTATCATGATACAGTGTCTTTGTTTTGAAAGACCACTAGATGTCACTCTCTCCTTCATAATCTTTGACTCTGATCCAATAATTCAATGAACGCTGACATACTTTTCGAACTAAGAGTGACATCTAATGGTCTCAAAATAAAGACACTGTATCATGACACTGTTTCATGAGGCATCATCAATCCTTACTTATCAGCTACTTGTAAAGATATAAATGTATATTGAAAAAAGTATTTTTTCTTTAATGAGAATAAATGTTTCTTCTCACACACAGACTCTTGAATAAGCCTACGAAGTGTTTTTATTACTAAAATTACTGCAAAATTTTACCAGTAATAAGACAGATTTTCAAACGCACAGTGCCATCTAGTGGCCTTTCAAAATGAGCTGATGAGGTATCATGATACAGTGTCTAGGTTTTGAAAGTTTAAACATGATGTCTGGTTTCATTAAATGATTAGAGCTTATTATAAAGCAAATAGTGACTAGTGGTCTTTCAAAAATAAAGACACTGTATCACGATACATCATCAACTGTTTCATGAAGCCTCATCAACAAATCACTACCTGCCGTCGAGCAATTTCAAATATCACTCATTTTGGGATGGATTTAATGAGTAAAAGTTCCTGAAAAATCTAAAAGAATTCCATAAATGGATTATAATTGTATCTTTTTAAGAATTGAAAGACGTTTTTTCCTAATAACAGTATCGTTATTAATCACTTAATGCTCTATTATTGTATGTCATTTTTTTCCGCTATTTTATATATATTTTATATATATATATATATATATATATATATATACTGTGTACAGTATTTAACAATACAGACATAATAACAGACAAACAATACACCTACAATAAAAGATTAGCTAAAAGACATTAATCTGTACAAAAATGTCATCTCTTAATATTATATTGTTTCTAGAAACCTCAGTGGTAAATCTATAGTAAATGTGGCAAATGAATCTAACGACAAGGAAGCAAATCTAAACACTCTCTCCGACATTTCAAATCAAAGCAGGATTTAAAGGCATAATTGTCGATTCAAACTCCTCTCTTGACCTTTGTTGTTAAAAATACACGTTAATGTTTTGGAAAAGACGAGCTCGTAGTTTTTCGGTGCTCGATGTTTGTGACGTCGACGACTCCAGCCCCGGCTGTGCCGTGGAGGAGATCAGATAATCTTCTTTGTTCAGCCATGTTGACGACCGAGCCGTCCCGCGTGGGATTATTCTCACCAGCAAATCACAAAACAACACACACACACACCACCTATTTTAAAAAAGATTCTAAACGTGCTGATTTTATCTCCGGTTTTCCCGATCAATCCTGATCCCGATTAAACCTCCCGTCTGAAGGAACAATGATGGAGTTTGCAGATGGCTCGCCGTGTTTCTATTTTTAGCTCCAGGAAAACGTCCCGTGACGTGAACACGAAGCCGCCGACCGTTGTTGTGGCTTTTTGCATAAAACAAACCTTCTCTTCATCATCCCTGCTTTTATTCACCTCACCAGTTCCTCATAGATCCATCGTTTCCCCCCACACTCTCCTGCCTCTGATGCTTGTCTCGTGTCCCCCCATCTTTTCCCCCAACCCCCCATCTGTATTGTTGAGTTCAGACGGGCTATTTATATCTCCCTGCCTGGCTGCCTCACCTCCCACTCCTTAACAAGGTTTGCTTTATTGTTTCTGCTCGTGCATTTGGCCGCCGCCGCCGCTCGGATGCTCACGGTTCTCTGGAAACGGAGGACGATGAAGCCTTTATTGGTCCCTGGGACTGGATCTGGTCCATTATTCTCTGGCGTGTCGGGGAAGCTTTTCACGCACAAGGTCAATGACATGCGAGAGCAGTTGGTATGACGGAGACAATAAAACGTCCTCCTGTGTGGGTTAGAACATGTTATCACGGGAGTGTGTCGGTGAGAATCTGGCGATACTATACGTGTCACGATGTTCAATAGAATAGTAAACAAGCAATGAATTCAAACATAAAAAATACAGTTTAATATTTCTATTTTTATTGTTGGTATCCCAATATTTAAATAGAAATCTAACCCAAAATTCAAATTTCACCCTCATGTCGACTAAGGGGAGTACTCAGGTCTTTTTTAGAGTTATAGACAAAAATGTTTGTTCATTTTAATGTAGCGACTCAAGCTCAGTTGTCTTCGTCTTCATCTACGTCCACAAACCAATTAAAAACATACAAATACCTCCATACTGCTCGTCTGTAACGTCCCTCTTGGATTGAAGCCTCGAAACCAGGGATTGTTCTGAAAAAACTTCATTATTTGTATTTGAAAACAAGCAGTATGGAGGTATTTAGATGTTTTTAAGTGTCTTTTTGGACGAAGACGAAGACAAGTGAGCTCCATTCGCTACATTAAAATGAACAAACATTTTCGTCTATAACTCTAAAAAGAACCGATTACTCTGAAAAAACTTCATTATTTGTATTTGAAAACAATCAGTATGGAGGTATTTAGATGTTTTTAAGCGTCTTTTAGAAGAAGATGAAGACGAAGATGACTGAGCTACAGTTGCTACATTAAAATGAAAAAACATTTTCGTCTATAACTCTAAAAAGAACAGATTACTCTGAAAAAACTTCATTATGCGCTATATAAATAGAGATTATTATTATTATTATTATTATTATTATTTATATTTCAAAACAAGCAGTATGGAGGTATTTAGATGTTTTTAAGTGTCTTTTTGGACCAAGTTGAAGACGAAGACAAGTGAGCTCCAGTCGCTACATTAAAATGAACAAACATTTGTGTCTATAACTCCAAAAATAATCCCAACCCTTAGTCGAGGATGAAATTGGAATTTTGAGTGACCTTTCCATTTAAATATTGGTATACCAACAAATATAATTTAAATATTCAGTTGTATGTTTTATGTTTGAATTCAGTAATCTGATGTTAAGTATGTAACATTGTGTGTTTACTATTCTATTAAATATCTTGATACGTATCATATATATATCGCAAGATTCTTACCAACACACTCCAATAATAACATGGCTAACACACACACAGGAGGACGTTTTTATTGGTGGACAAGAAGTATATGGAGGTATTTGGATGTTTTTAAGAGTCTATTTGGACGAAGACAACTGATCTCCAGTCACTACATTAAAATGAACAAACATTTTCGTCTATAACTTTATAAAAAGAACAGATTACTCTGAAAAACTTCATTATTTGTATTTGAAAACCAGCAGTATGGAGGTATTTAGATGTTTTTAAGTGTTTTTTAAACGTAGATGAAGACAACTGAGCTCTAGTCGCTACATTAAAATAAACAAACATTTTTATTCTATTCTATTCTATTCTTATCTGTATCGTGATACATATCATATATATATCACCAGATTCTTACCAACACACTCCAATAATAAAATGGCTAACACACACACAGGAGGACGTTTTTATTGGTCCGGAGGACAAGAAGTATATGAAAGGTATTTGGTTGTTTTTAAGAGTCTATTTGGACGAAGACAACTGAGCTCCAGTCGCTACATTAAAATGAACAAACATTTTCGTCTATAACTTTATAAAAAGAACAGATTACTCTGAAAAACTTCATTATTTGTATTTGAAAACAAGCAGTATGGAGGTATTTAGATGTTTTTAAGTGTCTTTTAAACGTAGATGAAGACGAGGACGACTGAGCTCCAGTCGCTACATTAAAATGAACAAACATTTTCGTCTATAACTCTAAAAAGAACAGATTACTCTGAAAAAAATCATTATTTGTATTTGAAAACCAGCAGTATGGAGGTATTTAGATGTTTTTAAGTGTCTTTTAAACGTAGATGAAGACGACTGAGCTCTAGTCGCTACATTAAAATAAACAAACATTTTTATTCTATTCTATTCTATTCTTATCTGTATCGTGATACGTATCATATATATATCGCCAGATTCTTACCAACACACTCCAATAATAACATGGCTAACACACACACAGGAGGACGTTTTTATTGGTCCCGAGGACAAGAAGTATATGAAAGGTATTTGGATGTTTTTAAGAGTGTATTTGGACGAAGATAACTGAGCTCCAGTCGCTACATTAAAATGAACAAACATTTTCGTCTATAACTTTATAAAAAGAACAGATTACTCTGAAAAACTTCATTATTTGTATTTCAAAACAAGCAGTATGGAGGTATTTAGATGTTTTTTAAGTGTCTTTTAAACGTAGATGAAGACGAGGACGACTGAGCTCCAGTCGCTACATTAAAATGAACAAACATTTTTCGTCTAAAACTCTAAAAAGGAACTGAGTACTATAAAATAATAATCCCAACACTTAGTCGACATGAGGGTGAGAATAAAAAAGTTTGAATTTTGTCTGAACTGTCACTTAAAGAAGGTGAGGCTCAGTCACCTGGAAGTAGAATCCTTCGCTCTAAGAGAATCCATTTGTGTTGCGTCTCGTGTTGAAGTGACTGGTCTTCGTCCAGAAATAGATGGTTGGCAGGAAAGACTCTGACAAGAACGTCCTTCAAGCGAGATCCTTCCACTCACTTTTATCTGACAGGTTAGAAAAAAAAAGACTGAGGTTTTTAAAAAAAAAAAGATGATTTGACCCAAAAACTTCAAACCTTCTCCGAGTTAAGACTCCAGGAATTATTCAACTGAGCGAGTGTTTATATCGAGAACAAACCAGATTGAACTACATTTACAAAAGGACAAAAAAAAACAAATGTATGAACATAAATTGTTTGGTTTTTAAAATGGGTTTAATTCTCACTTTTCTTGTACAAACTGCTCCGATACACACATGTTCAGATGATTTCGATTCGACACGTTTGTTCGAATCTCCACCAAAAGAATTATATTTAATCGATCTTATCAATAAAAGCTCGACTTTTGTTGTTTTTTCTGTGGCAACCGTCAGTTCGCTTGAAAGACGTAATGAAGTACAAAAGAAAAAAATCGAATTAATACGAGGAGTCGATATGATTCATGTCCGGCAGGTACTTTAATTTGTTTTTGACGTCTTCTGAAGAAAATAATCACTTGTTGTCAACTTTAATTGAAGTGCGATCAGGATGTGGGAAAATGAAGAGATTTGTTCCTTGTTTTTCAATTTTATACCTTTTTTCCTGCTTCTATTTTCATGTAAAACTTCTGTTTGTATCAAAAATATTAGGTGCATTTTAAAAATGACAATTGATTTACTCAAAAATCACAAATGTATCTTATATTCTGGTGCGACTTATGTATTAGTTCTGGTTATACTTATGTACCAGGTACTAATTGATCGTGGTACAGGTCATTAAAAAACCTTTGAGCTACGAAGCTGCACCGAGAGGCAACTATTCTGGTGCCTCTCGATACTACGAAGCCGTTATCAGTAGAACAAAGATGAGCCTCGTGTTCTTAAAACTACAGTATTTATCGTAATAAAACATTTCCTTAAAGCTCAACTAACGGTAAAGTAGATGTTGGACGTATGTGTGAAGTTTGTACAAAACTCTCTTTTCATTGTAATATTGACATTAGAAAATGTCTTTAAGCCCCGCCCACTAAAAACACTTTGTTCTTCTGGAGATTAAATCTTGTTGAGCATAACCACGCCCACTCTGCTGTGATTGGTCAAACACCACATCGAGGTTTGTCGTCATCATCAGTCCCGGAAGTCTCCATCTCCAAGGGACTCGTCGTATAAACAAAGCGGGTGTGATTACAACTGGAGGAGAAGTGAAGCCATTATTCCGTCATAATGGACTCTCGTAACCTCTCAACCATGACACACACACACGCACAAATACACAACCATGACACACACACACACACCTACACAACCATGGCACACACACACACACACAAACACAACCATGGCACACACACACACACACCTAACCATACACCACACACACACCTCCCCAACACACACACACAAACACACACACACACACAAACACAACCATGACACACACACACACCTACACACACACACACACAACCATGACACACACACAAATACACAACCATGACACACACACACACACACCTACACAACCATGACACACACACACGCACACCTACACAACCATGACACCTACACAACCATGACACCTACACAACCATGACACACACACACACACACACCTACATAACCATGGCACACGCACAACACACACACACACACACAAACACAACCATGACACACACACACACACACACACACACACACACACACAACCATGACACACACACACACACACACACACACAACCATGACACACACACACACAAATACACAACCATGACACACACGCACACACACACACACACACCTACACAACCATGGACACACACACACACACACACACACACACACACACACACCTACACAACCATGGCACACACACACACACACACACACCTACACAACCATGGCACACACACACACACCTACATAACCATGGCACACGCACAACACACACACACACAAACACAAGCATGACACACACACACAAACACAACCATGACACACACACACACACACACACACACACACACACACCTACACAACCATGACACACACACACGCACACACACACCCACACAACCATGGCACACACACACAAACACAACCATGACACACAAACACAACCATGACACACCTACACAACCATGACACACACACACAAACACAACCATGACACACCTACACAACCACACACACACACACACACATAGTTGTAATGATGGCCTGATGATTCGTCCTCCTTTATCGTCCACTGAAGCGAACCTAACGTCTCGTGAGGTCAGCAGTGAAGAGTCTGGTTGGTCGAGCGCTGGAGCCTCTGACTCTGGAGCTAAGAAGAGCTGACGTGTGCGGCGTCTAAATATAGAAGCATCTCTTCTGCCTCCAGAGCTCGACCTCCGGCTCCAGATCGCTCCGCGTCCATCGGACTTCATCAAGAACCATCCGTGGTTTTTTGTTTCTGCCAGACGTTTGTGCGACGAAGCACTTCGGAGGCGACGCGTCCCTCGAAGGGCCTCCGGAGCGAAGAGGTTTTATTTCTTTGTGCTTTTTCAAGTTTCCTTCCCCGTGGAAAACACAGATGTGGCGTCGACTCACATCTGAGGAGGAGAAAAGTTGTGCGTCTCCGTCGAGACTTGTTGTCGAGCTGAAAGTGGAAAGTTGTGCGTTGTTAGATGTGAAAAACTTCACTTTTTTCCTAAAGTTGTAACTCGGCCGAAAACAAGATTTTACACTAATAAACGTCTTAAGTTTGTAAAAATGCAGGATTGTATTTACATTATAAACATAGTGTTTACATGATGTAAATACATGTCCAGATATTCATAAATACCTAATAAGTCACGTCTTAATTACTTGAAAATATTTGAGAGTCTATTGTCACGGAATATAATATAAATATTCAGGTTAGAATTTAAAAAATATTCATTAATTATGATCTAATCTGTAATAATTTGATCTAATAAATTCATTTTTTTAATCTCACAGAAAATTAAGAGGAATTATTGTGACAAATATAATAAAATAAATCGATATATCCCAATACGTTTTTCTCATACTTAATGTTCAACAGCACTGTATACTTTTTTTTGTCTTTTTTGATACTTTTTTTATTTAAAATTAAAATATTGTATTTCTATCATAGTTATTTAATTTACTATAAATATATAAGTGTGTGTGTAAAATAAAATGATTCAATTCTCATAATTAACATACATTTATCCACGTCGGGGCAATTTAATGCAGCTAAAGGAATATTAAAATCCGATGGCTGAGGACGAGAGGATACAGTGACTCCAGCAGCTTTTAAAGCTGATGTTTGGACATATTTAGGTTCGAAAACAAATGAAAACAGTTACGACTTCATCAAGAGTCATGTGGTCTGTAAATACTACAACAGAGTCAAGTACTGGACACTACTACACATGTATCCTTGTTACTACAGTATCACAATATATCATACGTTGCCCCTGTAACGTATCGACACACTGTATGATATCAATGTATAGTTTATTTTATTCGTCTTTTTTATAGATAAAATCACTTCTCAAGTAGTGCTGTCTAAGTTTAGTAAATAGTTTTGTCTCACAGTTAATGAATATTTGAAAGTGATTTGAAGTAATTTGTTCACATAACTTGATCACTATTGAAGAAATAACATGTATAAAATATGTAATAAATTGTTCATAAATATAATGAACATACCATCATAATAAATTGATTTGTTTTACTTTAGTCTCTTGATGACAATTTCAAACAGATTTTGAGTCGTTTGGTCGCATATCAGTGACTGAGGACGAGAGGATACTCGACTCCAGCATCTTTTAAAGCTGATGTTTGGACATATTTTGGTTTGAAAACAAATGAAAACAGTTACGACTTCGTCAAGAGTCATGTGGTCTGTAAATACTACAACACCAGAGTCAAGTACTGGACAATACTACACATATATATTTGTTACTACAGTATTACTATATATCGTATGGTTGACCCTGTATCATGATACGTATCAAAATCGCTGGATCTTTCTGTGGATTTTAAAAAACTTCTCGGCTCAAGAAAATGTAGTCAAGAGATCTTCTTTGAAGGCGAACCAGTCGGACGATGGAATGAGTGGATGATTGTTCCGAGTGAACGAGTGCTTCTGTGATCACCATCTTTTATTTACCACTGCTCTCTCTCTCTCTCTCTCTTCCTCTCTCTCTCTCTCTCTCTCTCTCTCTCTCTCTCTCTCTCTCTCTCTCTCTCTCTCTCTCTCTCTCTCTCTCTCTCTTCTTTTCTCTTTTTCTCTTCTTTTTCTTCTTCTCTCTTCTTTCTTTTCTCTCTCTCCTCTTTTCTCTTCCTCTCTCTCTCTCTTCCTCTCTCTCTCTCTCTTCCTCTCTCTCTCTCTCTCTCTTCCTCTCTCTCTCTCTCTCTCTCTTCATCTCTCTCTCTCTTCATCTCTCTCTCTCTCTCTCTCTCTTCATCTCTCTCTCTCTCTCTCTCTCTCTTCACCTCTCTCTCTCTCTCTCTTCATCATCTCTCTCTCTCTCTCTCTCTCTCTCTCTCTTCATCATCTCTCTCTCTCTCTCTCTCTCTCTCTCTCTCTCTCTCTCTCTCTCTCTTTCTCTCTCTCTCTCTCTCTCTCTCTCTCTCTCTCTCCCGCTCACGTTTGACTGGCAGCTGTAAAATGATGTCATTTCCATCTTCGAGGGCAAATGAAGCAGAAAGTTCTGCTCGGGGGGGAAAAAGGGGGGAGAAGTCATTTGTTGGAGCTGATATTTGTCAGGGATGAGAGGAGAAAACTGAGGGTTATTAGAGAGTAATGACACTAAGTACCAGCATGGAGAAATGCCTTTTTGTTTTTTTGATACAACTTTTTTGTATCTTCCTCATTTTTTTTTCTCTTCTTTTTATGAGTGTATTTTTTGACTATAAGTCCTTTATATCAATTTTAAAATCAAATTAATATTAAATGAAAAATAACACATCGTAATGGAATAATAATACTTTTTGCATTTTATGTATTATTTAATTTGTATTATTTTTTTTTTCTGATTTAAAAATATGTATCTAATTAACAATTTTTTGGGAAAGTAATTCTTTATTCTAAAAATAAATAAAATATGCGTTAAAAAAAAGAGATAAAATTAAATAAACTGTCATGTTTGTTTTTTTAAATGTCTTCAAAGTAAAGAATTTTGAATTTTGTTTTTTAGTAAATTATATGTTGGAAAAAATGTTGCATGTATTTTATTTTACATTTTTAATTTTTTAAATATATGAAATATACAAAATAAATAATCTCAAGAATCTTTAAATAAAAATAAATTGTTAATTTCTTCAATTTTTTAATAGTAAAGTGGTCTTATATCAATTTTAAAATATATGCAATATTAAAACAAATAGTCTTAAAATTCATTCACTTGGTAATGTTTTGTTTATGTTGCTTTTTAAAAGTTGTTTTATATCACATTTTTACAATATGACAACCAATTTTTTGGCTAAATAATACTTTTTGCACTATTTTTAAATATATGAAATATGCCCAAAAAATATTTTTAGTTCCTTATATCATATTTTAAATTTCAATTTATAGTAAATTATATATTACACAAGTTATAAATGGCAAAATAATACTTTTTCTATGTATGTATTCAATGTTAGAATATATGAAATATGCCAAACAAATTATTTAGAATCTACGAGTAAATCAATGTAAAAAAAACCTAAACTATTAAACTATACTATTATTAATATAATAATTTATTGATGTCCTTGTATTTATTTATTTTTACGTTTTTTTTCCCTTCTTTCTTTTGTGTGACGGCCCCTTACATCAGCCACAGCACATGCTGCGGCCCCTGAGGAACATATTCCGTCCCTGCTGTGAATGAATATTCAGTTCATGTCTTCACCTTCAGAACATGTTGACGTCACCTTCACTGAAGGTGATCTTCGTCCTGGACTTCACGTGAAGCTTCATGAATATTCCTTCATTAGAAGAGACTCGTGGATGTTTGTCTTCAAACCGTTAATGATCAATCCCCGGAGACTCCGATCTACCACGAGTCTCTGGAGACGGAGACGCATCAGGCTTCAGGAGACAATTAGATGTTTGAGGATCTTCACGATGTTCACGGACGAACCATGTTTTTGTTTGTGATCTTCTGTGAGACGCCATGACCTAGAATAACTTCTTTGTTCACCTCATGTAACTTCTTTACGTGAGGAAAGTATCTTTGTTTTTGGAGAATCATGAAAACTTCAGAGAATATTCACTGGTTTGTCGACTTCAACTAAAACATGTTTTTATTTAGAAAACAAGAACATCAGGATTTTAACCTTAAACTAAAATACAGTCTCAGAGGAGAAGGAAATCATTAGATTCAAAATAGAACAAATTCACACGAGCTGTAACTATATTTCAACTATAATCAAACAATTTTCAACTATAATCAAACAATTTTCAACTATAATCAAACAATTTTCAACTATAATCAAACAATTTTCAACTATAATCAAACAATTTTCAACTATAATCCAACAATTTTCAACTATAATCAAACAATTTTCAACTATAATCCAACAATTTTCAACTATAATCAAACAATTTTCAACTATAATTTCAAACAAAAATTTTCAACTATCATCAAACAAATTTCAACTATAATCAAACAATTTTCAACTATAATCCAAACAATTTTCAACTATAATCAAACAATTTTCAACTATAATCAAACAATTTTCAACTATAATCCAAACAATTTTCAACTATAATCAAACAATTTTCAACTATAATCAAACAATTTTCAACTATAATCAAACAATTTTCAACTATAATCAAACAATTTTCATCTATAATCAAACAATTTTCAACTATAATCAAACAATTTAAACTGAAATCAAACAATTTTCAACTATAATCAAACAATTTTCAACTATAATCAAACAATTTTCAACTATAATCAAACAATTAAAAATAATTGTTTTGTTAATTAAAAACTGATATTTGTTATTTAATTTACTCTGAATGTAATTATTTATTCTGGTATTAAAGTAGTTTATTTTTTTTCAAGCCTCTATTTTTTCTCAAAGAAGTTTGAATGTAAAAGATTAAACAAGTTCATGAAGTTTTCGATCAACGATCTTCGTGTTTTTAACAATCGTGGTTTGAATGAGAAACAATTGAAAACATAAATAAATCAGTAGTTTTACCATCAAACCTTCATGAGTTTATTGATCTCACGACTCACAGAGTCTCAGACACTCAAGTGAACTTGAATCGTTGATGTTTCTTCAGGTGAGGATTGACATGAGAATCTTATCCAACACTGTTGTGAGTGAAGCCTGTGAGTCACTCCTGGAGGAACAACTGCTGAGGAATCATCACAGTAATCATGAGATTGACAGGATGTTGACGCTGCAACGTGAGCTGAGCTAACAGCTTTTAAACTCCAGTCAAAACAATGCTTCGTTAGTATTTTTCGTTGAATTAATGGAACTGAAAGTCAAGATAAAAAACGTCAACTTTAAAGAGATGCAGGGGTCGACTGTATCCTCTCGTCCTCAGTCATCGACGGGATTAGTTCCTTTAGCTGCGGGAGGCGGAATGACTGCTGCCATCTAGTGGCGATTTTAATTGCGAAAAAACATTGTAAATAATTAACATTTGTAATATGTTAATTGTAAATAAATTCATCAAATTATTATATTATTACATATAATTATCATATAAATTATTAGAAAATATTATTTAAAAAAAAAGAAAATTGAAATATTATTGGGGTAAAGAACTACTAAAATTAAATATGATTTGAAAATAATTGAAATAATGTGATATATTAAGGTAAAAAAAAATCGATATATATTTTTTCTGACACCTCCTGCTTATGATATATCGATTCTCATCATGAAATTTTTTAAATATAATATTATGTTTGTAAAAACCTCATAATTTAAATAATGTTTGTAAAATATAGTAGTATAGTATAGTTTGTGTTTATTATTATTGTTTATTGTTGTTGTTGTTCTAGTTATTATGGCTTTTGTTGTTAATTTGAATAGACTTTTTTTTTTTTTTTTTAAACCTTTGTGTTATCTCAGGGTCAAGGTGACCCGAAGGCCTTAAAACAAAAGTGCTCCGGGTCACATTGACCCGGAGATAACACACTTGAATGAGTTTTGATTTTTCTTAGTCAAATAATTGTGTTTTTTATCCTTTGTTTGTTTGTTTCTGCTGGTTTGGATAATTTTCGATTTTTTTTAAATACATTTATATTTATTTAGGGAGACTTTGGCATTTATTATAATTATTAACTTTAATGTATTTTTTTTTTTTTTTTTTCTTTGGGTTCATAGTGTCTTTTTTTAACTTAAGTTATATTTTTTAAATTTAATTTAATCATTTTATTTATTTAATTTTGGCAGACTAAACGTGTTGTTTTATGAAGTTATAAGGTTTTTATCTACGTTTTATTCATTATTTTAATAAATATATTATTTTCTTTACTCACGATTTGTTGTAAACTTTATTTTTTCTATTATTTGACGAGTTTTTGTAAAGTTTGGTCCATTTTCAGCTCCTTCAGTTCAGAGAACTTTAACGTGATTCTTCCCCTCACTGACCTCTGACCCCTCCGTGTCCTCCATGATTCTTCCCCTCACTGACCTCTGACCCCTCCTGATTCTTCCCCCCTGACCTCTGACCCCTCCGTGTCTCCATGATTCTTCCCCTCACTGACCTCTGACCCCTCCGTGTTCTCCATGATTCTTCCCCTCACTGACCTCTGACCCCTCCGTGTTCTCCATGATTCTTCCCCTCACTGACCTCTGACCCCTCCGTGTTCTCCATGATTCTTCTTCCCTCACTGACCTCTGACCCCTCCGTGTTCTCCATGATTCTTCCCCTCACTGACCTCTGACCCCTCCGTGTTCTCCATGATTCTTCCCCTCACTGACCTCTGACCCCTCCGTGTCCTCCATGATTCTTCCCCTCACTGACCTCTGACCCCTCCGTGTCCTCCATGATTCTTCCCCCCCCGACCCCCCCCCTCCGTGTCCTCCATGATTCTTCCCCTCGCTGACCTCTGACCCCTCCGTGTTCTCCATGATTCTTCCCCTCGCTGACCTCTGACCCCTCCGTGTTCTCCATGATTCTTCCCCTCGCTGACCTCTGACCCCTCCGTGTCCTCCATGATTCTTCTCTCACTGACCTCTGACCCCTCCGTGTTCTCCATGATTCTTCCCCTCACTGACCTCTGACCCCTCCGTGTTCTCCATGATTCTTCCCCTCACTGACCTCTGACCCCTCCGTGTTCTCCATGATTCTTCCCTCTCACTGACCTCTGACCCCTCCGTGTCCTCATGACCCTCCTGACCTCTGACCCCTCCGTGTTCTCCATGATTCTTCCCCTCACTGACCTCTGACCCCTCCGTGTCCTCCATGATTCTTCCCCTCACTGACCTCTGACCCCTCCGTGTCCTCCATGATTCTTCCCCTCACTGACCTCTGACCCCTCCGTGTCCTCCATGATTCTTCCCCTCACTGACCTCTGACCCCTCCTGTGTCCTCCATGATTCTTCCCCTCACTGACCTCTGACCCCTCCGTGTCCTCCATGATTCTTCCCCTCACTGACCTCTGACCCCTCCGTGTTCTCCATGATTCTTCCCCTCACTGACCTCTGACCCCTCTGTGTTCTCCATGATTCTTCCCCTCACTGACCTCTGACCCCTCCTGTCCTCTGACTTCTTCCCCTCACTGACCTCTGACCCCTCCATGATTCTTCTCTCTTACTGACCTCTGACCCCTCTGTGTTCTTCATGATTCTCAGGTGATGCAGGTTGTGCGGGAGCAGATCATGCGAGCTCTGACCCTCAAGCCTAACTCTCTGGACCAGTTCAAGAGTCGCCTGCAGAACCTGAGCTACACGGAGATCCTGAAGATACGTCAGTCGGAGAGGATGAACCAGGAGGACTTTCAGTCGCGGCCCATCCTGTGAGTCGAGCTCTGAAGAAAACATCGTCTTCCATTTCATGCTGCTTTGAATCAAACTTTATTGATATTGTTTATGGCACATGTTACACTTCACTTCAATTGACTATTTTTTTACTTTAATTTTGTATTTTATTTTGTTTAAGAAGCACTTTAACACCCATTGGTACATTTATTTAAGTGAATAAAACAATATAACGCAACATAAAAAGCACAAAAAGCAATAATAAAATTAAATTGGACAATTAAGATCAAATAAAACGTTGAGATAATCTTAAAATTAGAGTTTGAAATAAAGAAAACCTATTATCAACTGAGTGTTTTTGGATAAAAGATGGTGAATTTAATATTATAAATAAAATTCATTGTTATTATTATTATTGTTATTATAATTGTTATGGTTATTGTTATTGTTATTATTATTGTTTTGTTTTTTTTTCATTATTTATTATTAATATTTGTATTCATTTCTCATTGCTTTCTAAATTTAATATACAAATGTTAGTATAAAAGTGTGACCAGAAAATACTGAACTTAAAAGACTACAATTTTAAAAAAAATGTAATTTAGAAATTTTATTTTTTAATTATTTGAAGAATTATAACTGCAAATTTTATTTTATTTTAATATTCAAATGAAACAGATTCAACCTTTAAATATAAATAAATAAATAAAATAATTAAATAAAACCAAGTTCAATCTTTCAATATAGAAAAATATTATAAATATATTTCTTGTAAATTATAAACATTTCAATCTTTTCATTTAATATTCTCATATTACTACTGATCCACACATGTATCTTTTTGTTGTTTTTTCCAACAAAAGACACCAAAAAAGCGATGAAAACACAGAGAAGAGCAAACATAGAATATTTCCAGCAGGTGTTTGCGACGCTGCAGATTTGTTGTTTTAAATCCAACACGCGAGGATTCAATCTCTCCTTCCAAGCTTTGAGCTCCGACTTCAAACCGACGTCAAGTTGCGTAACTTTCTCGTCGTGAATTATTCAGAGTCAGGTATAAAAAAAAAAAGTCTCATCTCTTTTTCATCAGCTGCTCTTAAAAGTGCTTCTCTCTCTCCGAGCTTCTATATTTACCGGGCGAGCGTCGTCACGTGCTCCAGGGCTGTCACTCAACGTCATCTCCCGCATAATGAGACAAAGATGAAGGCGGGACTTGAAAGAAACGACACGCTTGTGCGCCGCGTGTTTAGAAATGGAAGGAAGGTCGAAATGAACGAGGGATGAGTCTTGAGAGGATAAAAAGAAAAGGCAGCAGAGAAACAGATGATGAATGAATTATTGATGAAACATTTTTCCGACTTTTTCCGACGTTAGATTCAAGAACCCGAGAGAGAATCACAAGATAATGTATATCGATGACATCACAGTATTTAATGCTTGAGTTTCACTTCAAATTTTAAATTAATTTTCATATTTTTTATTGTTTTTTTTTTTTAAATGACCTAATTCAATTATTTGTGTATTGTGTGTTTGTTTTTTTTTGCTATAATTTAAATTTAGAAAGTATTTTTAACCCTTTTTTCGGGCCTTCGGGTCACCTTGACCCTGAGATAAAACAAGGATTAATAAAGATTTTACACATAGAGTTTGATGTTATTATTACAATATTTCAAATATAAATTAGATAAATTAAAAAAAAAATATTCATAGCTTTTTAAATTCAATATAAAAATGTTGCTATAAAGGTTACACACATTTTATATGGAATTAAAATGCTATGAACTAAATAATTACGGAATTAATTATACATTTAATTTATATGTAATAATATAAAAATATATAATTTTTCCAACATTTTTTTAAACATAAAGTTTGGTTTTTAATTCAAAGCCTTAAAAAATTCAATTTAGAATCATTGTTAAATCAAACTTTTACCATGATCATCCATCCATCCATCCATCCATCCATCTTTCTTCCATCCATCCATCCATCCATCCATCCATCCATCCATCCATCTATCTTCCATCCATCCATCCATCCATCCATCTATCAACATCTATCAACATCTATCAACATCCATCCATCCATCTATCAACATCTATCTTCCATCTATCAACATCCATCCATCCATCTATCAACATCTATCTTCCATCCATCCATCCATCCATCCATCTATCTTCCATCCATCCATCCATCCATCTATCAACATCTATCAACATCTATCAACATCCATCCATCCATCCATCCATCTATCTTCCATCCATCCATCCATCCATCCATCCATCCATCCATCTATCAACATCTATCAACATCTATCAACATCCATCCATCCATCTATCAACATCTATCTTCCATCTATCAACATCCATCCATCCATCTATCAACATCTATCTTCCATCCATCCATCCATCCATCTATCTTCCATCCATCCATCCATCCATCCATCCATCCATCCATCTATCAACCATCTATCATTCATCCATCCAACCATTCATCTATCAACATCTGTCATCCATCCATCCATCCATCCATCCATCCATCCATCCATCCATCCATCCATCCATCCATCCATCCATCCATCCATCCATCCATCCATCCATCCATCAACATCTGTCATCCATCCATCCATCCATCCATCCATCCATCCATCAACATCTCCCATCCATCCATCCATCCATCCATCCATCCATCAACATCTGTCATCCATCCATCCATCCATCCATCCATCCATCCATCCATCCATCATCCGTGTCTGAAGCTCCACAATGACTGGTCTGATGCCTCCACAGGGAGCTGAGGGAGAAGATCCAGCCTGAGATCATGGAGCTGATCAAACAGCAGCGGCTCAACAGACTCTGTGAGGGAACTTGCTTCAGGAAAATCAGCAGTCGAAGGAGACAAGGTGAGGAAACACTTCCATGTCTCGTCTCAGCTTGTCTGGTCAGATGCAGCTTTGATACAACATTCACACACAACAACAGACACACAACGTTCAAGTATTAATGCAAGTTTGTCTGTGATTTATAGCAGAATAATTCAAATGTAAAGCAACAACATGTAACATTTGAACATGATTCATTCTGTTTTTTCACATGTAGTAATAGTTTGAAGCAGAACCGTTTGTTTTTATTCATTTAATTCATGTCTAGTCTCAAAGTATGAATATACGGTTTTTGTTTTAGGCTTTTGTCTTTCACTTTTATAGTTTTTATTTAGTGTTGTCGACAAAAGGAAAAGCTGAAAGTAGAAACTTAAAAATCAAGGCAACCTTTATTGTGTAAAGAGGCTTTTGAGAACATTCCCCGCCAAATTAAAAGCCCCTCAGATCCGTTTGACTGACATAACTAAACTTAGGACAGTTCATAGTCACATAAAATCTTTTTTTTTTTAAATAGAAAACGTTTCCTTTTTTTTAGACAAACAAAGAGGAAAAAAAAATCTTATTATTTTCGAGAAACGTGTTTCAATCTGTTGCAAATAATACTGTTTGGGAAAACTCTTTACTCTTCAGTTACTTTTTCAATTCATTTTAATTTTAATTTTATTTTACATATATGTAAATATATATATATATATATTTTTTTTTTTCTTCTTTCATTTCTAATTTGATTTTATTGTTCTTGTAATGAATAATATATATAATATTCTTAATATTTTAAATGTGATTATTTCATTGTTTCATGTTGTAAAAAAGTTTGTTTTTGTATTTTCCTTTTAAACTTGTGGGTCTTTTTTAACTCAAGCACTACACCACACCAACACTTTTTTTATTTATTACTTATTGGGGCTTTAAGGCTTTCCTAGAAAACATAAAACTCAGTTTTGATCAATTCAATAACCTTGATTTCATTATTTGAATTTCATCTATCTTTACCTATTATTATTATTATTATTATTATTATTATTAATTATTAATTATTATTATTACTATTATAAGATTTTCGCTCTTTGTATGTTTGACGCCACTAGATTTTGCGTCTTTTACGAGTTGATCCACGTTATATATAAAGGCTTTTATTTTGTCAAACATCAGCTTCTGACTCATCGCTGGTCTGAACACGGTTCGTCTCGACAGATGTTTTGTTCAGAACTCGCTGAAGGCGTCGCAACGTCGTGACCAAAAAATTGTAAAAAAGGACGAGAAGTGAAAAATGTTTTATTCTGAAAGAATAAACGACGGAGGATTATCTCTGTGTTTCTTTTATTTATAAACGTGTGGAAGAAAATCAAAGAGCCTCGAGGATGTTTACGATCAAAGATGGAAGATGTTTGGAAAGACTTGAGGCACTTATTCTGTTTTTGAGCAAACATTCTGAATATTAAAGTATCAAAGATAAGATGGTTTTACACATAAATGTATAAAGAAAGTGCAAAATCATTGGTTTTCTCGTCCTTTAACTTAAATTATTGACACATTGTGGAGGAAAAAATAAGAATAATAATTTAAATACTGTGCTGTTGCTACCGTTAGCTACCTACCGCTGTTAGCAGCTACTAGCAATGACATGCTAGCTGCTAACAGTTTCATTCTATATTTACATCAACAAACCGTTTATCCATCAACTATTGTTGAGCTTTTGACTCTTTTATTTGTTTACATTTTATAGTCTACTGCCTAAACTCAGTTGCTGTAACACACAGTTGCTAAAGGTTCCTGCTAGCTTGATGCTACAAGTCGTTATGAGCTGTTTACGGGGTTTTTGTGACGCAGATTAAAGTTGTTTATATAAAGTTTCTGACATGATGAAAGTAAGTAAGTAATATTTATTTATATAGCGCTTTTCGAGACCCGTATTTGTAACATTTGTTCCGAAATTTTAAGACGTATAATTAACATTAATTACGAGATAAAATGTGTATTTATTATGTTTATTAATAGAATAAAGACATATACAGTATATGCTTATAAACAAGATAAAAGTTGTTCAAAGTACTTTACTACGAGATACAGAGCTGTATGTATTACATTTATTACGAGATTTAAGTTGTTATATATTACGTCGTATATTAAGTTTATTATGAGATTATTGTGGTAAAATATTTTTAGGTTATTAATAATGTAAAGTCATATATATTATGTTGTATTTATTAACTTTATTTTGAAGTCTCATATGTTGCCGTTTATATTACATTTATTGGGTCTAAAAATCGTAAATATTAGGTTGTTTGTATTATGTGTATTATGAGATGAATGTTTGTATATATTTCATGATTTTTTTTAAAATAAGTTACTGCATATACAACTTTAATCGGGCAGTAAGTAACTAAATTAGTAAATAAGTAAGTAAGTTAGTAAAAAAGTGAGTAGCTAAGTAACTTAGTAAGTAAGTAGATAAGTAACTAAGTAAGTAAGTAGCTAAGTAAGTAAGTAACTAAGTAAGTAAGTAGATAAGTAACTAAGTAAGTAAGTAGATAAGTAAGTAAGTAAGTAGATAAGTAACTAAGTAAGTAAGTAAGTAACTAAGTAAGTAAGTAGATAAGTAAGTAAGTAAGTAGATAAGTAACTAAGTAAGTAAGTAGCTAAGTAACTAAGTAAGTAAGTAGCTAAGTAAGTAAGTTAGTAAAAAATGGGAGTAAGTGCAGTAGCTAAAAGGTAAGTAAGTAGCTAAGTAACTAAGTAGATAAGTAAGTAAGTAAGTAAGTAGCTAAGTAAGTAAGTAGATAAGTAACTAAGTAAGTAAGTAGATAAGTAACTAAGTAAGTAGCTAAGTAACTAAGTAAGTAAGTAGCTAAGTAAGTAAGTTAGTAAAAAAGTGAGTAGCTAAGTAACTTAGTAAGTAAGTAGCTAAGTAACTAAGTATGTAGATAAGTAAGTAAGTAAGTAAGTAGCTAAGTAAGTAAGTAAGTAACTAAGTAAGTCAGTAAGTAACTAACTAAATAAGTAAGTAGATAAGTAACTAAGTAAGTAAGTAGATAAGTAAGTAAGTAGATAAGTAAATAAGTAGCTAAGTAAGTAAGTTAGTAACTAAGTAAGTAAGTAAGAAACTAAGTAACTAAGTAAGTAGCTTAGTAAGTAAATAAGTAGCCAAATAAGTAAGTATGAAGCTAAGTAACTAAGTAACTAAGTAAAGTAAGTAAGTTAATAAGTTATAATTATTTGTAAACTGTACACACAAGTTTAATCAAGTAGTGAATGTAAAATATACAACCTAAATGTCGTGATAATTGTCAAAATTATTAAAAATAAATGTAACATGTAACACTTTAAAAGATGTTAACTATAGATTTACA
This sequence comes from Callionymus lyra, assembly GCA_016630915.1. Taxonomy (NCBI): domain Eukaryota; kingdom Metazoa; phylum Chordata; class Actinopteri; order Syngnathiformes; family Callionymidae; genus Callionymus; species Callionymus lyra. The sequence goes on along the minus strand of JACEEU010000686.1, from coordinate 30,143,520 downwards.
CTTAGACCATGTTTCCATGACGACTGTAAAGTCCAGGTATCAGGGATTCATCTGAGACAGATTGAACGTCCGACCCGCTCGTCTTGCAGTCATGTGACCAGTCATGTGACCAGTCATGTGACCAGTCATGTGACCAGTCCTGGTCCAATCCAGCGGTTCTTTCCTCGTCCCTCGCTGACGAGTCACTCTTGTGTCTTCTCCCTCAGACAAGTTCTGGTTCTGTCGTCTGTCCCCGAACCATAAAGTCCTGCACTATGGAGACCTGGAGGAGAGCCCTCAGGGAGAGGTCCCTCACGACTCGCTGCAGGACAAACGTGAGTGTGTGACACCGTCCACTTTTGATGACATCATCGTAACAACGTCATGTGGTTCCTTCAGTGCCGGTGGCCGATATCAAGGCAGTCATCACCGGAAAAGACTGTCCTCACATGAAGGAGAAGGGAGCCCTCAAGCAGAACAAGGTGTGTGTGTGAGTGTGTGTGTGTGTGTGTGTGTGTGTGTGTGTGAGACGCCTAAGTGGGTCGCTGGTGTGTGTCCATGCGTGACATCATCAGTGTGTTGCGTAACTTGTTGTATGTTGCATAATTTAGCTCTGGGAAATAAAAACGTGTGTTTAACAATGAAGGCGAATAAGAGAAGCTGCAATATGGATGGATGGATGGATGGATGGATGGATGGATGGATGGATGGATGGATGGATGGATGGATGGATGGATGGATGGATGGATGGATAAAACTACAAAAATAGACACAACTATTTATTATTTATTCTTATCTTTTTTTCCATTTGATCCTGAGGAATATTTTAGTGTTTTTTTCTCATATTATTTATTTATTTAATAAATGTATTTATTATTTATTTATCTTATTGAATATTTTTTCTTGCTTATGCAGCAATTATTTTACATTTATATTTCACTTGTAGATATGAAGCACCTTTGAATGTATTCCTCTCTTTTTTTACGTTATTATTCAAATTAGTTTTATTTTTTTTATATTTTTACGGCACTTTTTGAAATACTGTACAACAAAGTTTTGAAGTATTTTCTATGATTCAACTGGAATTAAGATCTTAAGGATTAGGATAGTTATTTATTTATGACATATAACACATTATTTTAATGTCAATTTTAACTTTTTTTACTATCGTGAACAAAATTATAACCTTAATATTTAAGCAAAAAAATAGTAATTTTCATTAATTGATATATTTGACTTGAATGTTTTCTTGTTTGTTTGTAAAATAAAAAAGTTTTTATCTTATTAAATTACAGGAACCAATTTATTTTTTCAAAATGAATATTTGGAATATTTGACTATACTACAACCTCTCTCATCTTTTGCCAAATATTTATTTTGATATATTGTTTTGTCTTTAAAATACTCTGTACTGAATGTAAATTCTTGTTTTCATTTGAAGAACTAACATGTTTTTTTTCAGTTATTTTGTTATATTTAACTCAAGTTTGATTTTGGCCAAACAAGAATCAAAATGTTATAAGAGATGTGGTTAAAAAAAACCTGCTGTAGTTCAAGTCTGACGTCATCGGGTCGAAGCACTGATCAGTAAAAGAGTGTTTTTCCTCCTCCGGCCACAGGAGGTGCTAGAGTTGGCCTTTTCCGTCCTCTACGAGTCGGACGAGTATTTGAACTTCATCGCTCCGGACAAACACGAGGTGAGTAAAACTCTTACAACACTTTATTTTTTTTAATATTACTTAATTCAACTTGATTTTCCTTCATCACAATTTCTTGAAACAAAATTAGAATTTCTTTGAACAAAAGATGAGATTAAAGGTATATATATATACAGTATATATATATATATTACGCTGTGTTTGTTAAAAAAACATTTGATTAAAATTGCAAATATGTCGTATCTTTTCATTTTATTACTCGTTTTAAGTTGATTATTTTACGTTGTATGCATAACGTATATTGTAATTATAAATCATATATATTATCTTGTATACATTTCACAATATTATATACTTAATAACGACTTTAATCTTGTCAAAATCATTCAAATTCAGGACTTTAATCTCGTGATAAAATGTGTTACATGTTACTTTAATCTTGCGATAACAAGAAACAAAATTAAAATGTAATTGAAAAAAATCTTAACCCTTGAAATTTAAAAAATACCAAAAATGAAATTCCTGAAACAATTTTAAACAAACTGAAAAAATAGGAATCAAAAAAATAATTTAATTTAGTGTAACAATATTGAAGTTTCTTAAAACATCTTTAAACAAATGTTTTAAAAACTGAAACACAATTGGAATTTCTTGAAACAGCTTTAAAGACTGTGAAACAAAATTAAAAATTCCTGAAACACATTTACTCTATAAAAAATAAAATTTCCGAACTGGAAAAAAAAGGAGAATTTTCTGAAACACATTTACAATTTCTGAAACAAAATAACATGTATTCCCTTATATAATATGAAACTAAACTAATTAAAATAAAAAAAAAGATCGTTAATGTGAAAAACGAAGTAGTAAATGAAGAACTCAATCCTTCTGGTCCGATAAAGAATCATTAAAGGTCCAACATTGTTGCGTCTCAAGCGTCTCACTGCCGCCCCCTCCTGTCTCCTCACAGTACTGCGTGTGGACCGACGGTCTGAACGCCCTCCTGGGCAAAGAGATGACCAGCGACTACACCAAATCCGACATGGACACGCTTCTTTCCATGGAGATGAAGCTCCGCCTCCTGGATCTAGAGAACATCCAGATCCCGGAGGCTCCGCCCCCCATTCCCAAAGAACCTAGCAACTATGACTTTGTTTACGACTGTAACTAGACGTCGCCTGCTGTACTCACTGGACGTTCCCTCGTTCCCGGATTTAAAAAACAACAAAAAAACACAAAAAAACTGGAAGCGTGAAGTTTACTGTGACGGACGGACCTTTTCTTTGTTCAATGTGTGGAGAAAACGAGAAGCTTCACAGGATTTCTCGTCTCCGATGCTGCGTTCAATGTCACCGTTCAGCAGCTCTCAGTAAAGAAAAAAAAGAGTTTATATTCCGGTGGTGCGTTCAATGACCTCCGGACGACGACGACGATAAACATGATATTAAAAGAAGCTGAGTCAGCGAATGCACCAGCGGGAAAGATTTAAATTGGAAACTCGAGCCTTGAACGCATCACGAGTTGCTCGAACCTGCATCTTTTCATTGGTACGAACAAAGTCTCTTGAAGAGGATTTTTTTTATATTTTTTTGCTTCATAAATTGGCTTAAAAAAAATTGCACAAAGAAAACGACGTCACGATAAAATGCTCGTCCGGTCTCCATGGAGACGAGCGTCACTTTTTTTGTTTCTTTTTTTTGCTCGTTGTCGACTCCTGGCTCAGCTTCACTGTTTATGATTTTCTCCTCAGGGTTCCACGTGTTGTGGGCGGGGCTAATGGTAGTTGTGGGCGGGGCCAGTGGTAGTTGTGGGCGGGGCTCGGCAGTATTTTCTCACGTCACACTTTGAGTGGCAGCTACGAGGGCCTCGGAGAGAAAGAAAAGTTCGCTTCTTTCTTCATCTTTTTTTCGACTGTTTCTCCAGCGGCTGCTGCTTCTCCTTCGACACACGTGTTGTAACGACTGCTGTACACGACATTCCTAAGCAATATTTTGTGTTTGATTTGTTTCCAAAAAAACTGTCACGAGGAGACCTTTTTTTTTTTTGCTGAAGGGACGCGTTTGAGGCCACAATCTTTTTTTTGTTTTTATTTAAGAGCCAGTCATGGTTGTTATATATTTGTTTCCTATTTAAAAAAAACCCTCAAATGTTTATGGTTTTACAAAAACACCCTCAACTGCTGTTTACATTAAAGACTGAACAAGTGTCTGTGACTTGACTGTTGATCGTCCAAACTGTCTGTTCGTTTAGATCCACGGGTTTGTAATAATCTTTTTTTTTTAAACTCAACCTGATCATCAAAAAAAAGGTTTCTACTTCATATTGGTGCTCCGCCCCCTCTAACAGCTTCGCTATTGGTTTACCCCGAGGCACCGCCTCGTCTCTGAGAAAGTTTAATGAACTCGCCACCCAGCAGGGGGCAGTCCACTTCCTATAAAGGCAGGAAACACCCACCGCACTCCTTTACAACTCAGCAGAAAGCTCCTGACAGTGGAATGTAATGATGGCGAATGAATATTGAAGCGAACAAATGTGTGTGCATGAAGTGCTAAGCCTCCCTGAAGAGGGGAGACACACATGTCTGCTTCGTTTGCCTAGGCCCAAATCAAACGATGATTATGTGGCCTGCAGAGCGCTTCCCACGGCAGTGACGGGAAGCGTTCGAGGCTTGTCGACCCACGCCGCCTCAGAGATCATGATTATGATCAAGACGGGTTAATGCCATGTTGTTTAAGGAAAACAAACAACATGGCAGTCCTGTGCGGTGCACTGGACAAGCTTACGTTCCAACGTGATGAGAAGAAAAAGGTTGTTGGGCCCTGATGAGTCGAGCTGAGTCGTCCCTCTATCGTGAACAGACTGCGACGAGGAGGAGGACTGGCTCGCTGCATGGAGTCGGCCATGAGGTATGCGCGAGCGATCCAGGTAAGTATCTCTTGCAGGCCACATGGCCCTCCTGCAGCGCACTCGACGGGTTCACCTGAGAGAGATGTTAGTAATGTGTTTCCGCCTGTGAGTGTGACATATTCACGCTAATGCTAAGCTAACATGCTCCGCCGTTCATAGACGGCAAGAGTTTCCTCCCAGAACACAGTTCGAAGGAGGTTTTTAAACCCCTTCTTCCGGGTCATGCCGAGACTGTAATAACTCAATCTGTCCACACCAATGAGGGACAGACTCCAACCATGTGTGTTTTATTTTCAAACGGGGGTGGGTCGGAGGACAACCCAAAGTTGGTCAGGGCTGCGGTTCTGACATTATTCGGCTTGGAGTCGCCTGGTTTTACTTCATGGCTTTGCGCTCCAATTTGCCCGTCAACCCCCAAGTTTTTCAGGGATTCTCTGGACACGCGTAGCGGAGCAGGAAAAATTATCCTGTCTAAGAAAGGAGGTCTCTACTCTGCAGTAGAGCTGGTTCCTGCAGCAGAGATGATGACAAGGTTTTACTCCCGGTACTTCCTTGTGCCAAAGAAGACCGGGGGTTGGAGGCCCATACTGGACCTCAGCTATTTCACATGTTGACGGTCAAGAAACTGCTCACAAGTGTAAGTCCAGGAGATTGGATGACATCTATCAACCTGACCAACGCATACTTTCACATCGAAAGTACTTGCTTTTTTGCCCTCGAGAATCTTCTGTTTCAGTACACTAGACTCCATTCGGCTACTCTCTGGCACCCAAGACCTTCACCAAGTGTGTGGAGGCGGCACTGGAGCCATTAAGAGTGAGTGGGGTGAGGATCTTGACCTATCTCGACGACTGGTTTATCCTTGCCAGGTCAGAGACAGAAAGTTACACTCACACACAGAAGGTGTTGAGCCATATTGCCACCCTGGGGTGCACGGTGAACCTCAGCAAGAGCGCTCTGACTCCAGTTCAACAGTTACAACAGCAGGCACTGTTATGTCCCTCCTGGGGCTCATGGCAGCAGCTCACACGGTAGTTCAGCTGGGCTTGCTGCATATGAGGGAGCTTCAGAGATGGTTTGGTCGTCTCAAGCTAGTCGAAAAGTGCCCCTTCCCGCTCAGGTTTTGCAGGACATCCAGTTCCATTGGGTTGCGTCCTTCTTAACACTCAGGTGTTCACAGACGCTTCTCTGAGGTTGTGGAGGCACCTTGGGTCAGGCCTATGCCAGCGAGGTAGACCAGTGTACAGTCACATAAACTGGCTAGAGCTAAAGGCAATTTACAACGTCCTGCTTCACCTCTCTCCCCAACTGTCACGGTCCAACGTCCAAGTGCTATCTCACAGCTCCACCGCCGTGGCGTACATAAATTGCCATGGTTGAGTCAGATCCCAAACCCTTCTGAGTGTGGCAAAGAAGATTTGGCTGTGGGCAGACCGTCACCTGCTTTCTCTCAGAGCTCAGCATGTACCGAGCGGAATGAACGCAGTAGCGCTTTAGCCCACTCGAGTTGGCCAGCCGGACTACTGTTCGCCTTCCCTCCTCCGCGGCTCCTCCTCCCCTTAGCTCGGAGGACGAGGTGGGAGGGGCTGAGGTTAATACTGGTAGCGCCAGACTCCCCGGGGGTGCTCTGGATCCCAGAGCTGGTGTGCATGGCGGTTGGGGACCTGTGGGCCATCCCTTGGGCCCCTGATGCCCTGGGCCGGCCTCTCAAAGTGTGGCCCTTGCACGGGACGAGCTGAGCGGGACTTTGGACCCATCGACACGCAGGCTTTATGCCTCAAAGTGGGGGATTTTCTCCCGCTGGTGAGCAGACAGGTCCTTGGAACTCACCTCCTGTTGTGTCTCTGCTGTCCTGTCTTTACTGCAACATTTGCTGGATAGCGGATGGACTGTGGCGACACTGAGAGTGTTTGCATCAGCCATAGCGACAAGGCATGTCGGGTTTGAGGGTGCTTTGGCTCGCGCCCACCCTCTGGTGGCGCGTTTCTTCGGGGTGCCTGCAGGCTTCGACCTCCTGCAAGGCCTTCCAGCCCTCAGTGGGATCTCCAGTTGGTACTGGACTCTCTCACTGGACCGACCTTCGAGCCTCTTGACCAAGTCCCACTGGATATCTTGTCTTTCAAGGTAACGCTCGTTCTGGCACTAACAACCACGAAGAGAGCGAGTGAGCTTTGTGCTCTCTCCACTAGCCCTGAGTGTCTTTTCTTGGTGTCGAGGAGTCTTCGGTGTCATTGCGTCCTAACCAAGCGTTCCACCCAAAGATTCTGAGTTCTTTGTTCCGGGCGACGACCATCACGGACCCCACTCGGACCCCGGTCAGGAACGTCTTCACCTGGTGTGTCCAGTGAGGGCTTTGACCTGTCACTTGCGGCGGGTGGCTGTGTTTAGGCACTCTGATGCCCTATTCATCTGCCACGGTAGATGCCGACGGGGACAGGCGATCTCCTCCCAAAGGTTTTCTCATTGGGTGAGATCAGCCATTATCCGGACTGAGGGCACATTTCACCTGTGGTGTGGCAGCCTCAGTGGCTCTTTTGCGGGGTGTGGCAGCAGTGGACATCTGCTCAGCTGCTTCTTGGGCGTCCACGTCTACCTTTGCTAAGGCCTATCTCCTCGACGTGACGGCGGGATCAGTAGCTCATACGGTTTTGAGTGCTGCTGTGCCCCCCTCAAGGCCCACGGCTCGAGTAGACTTGGATCCTGGGCTGGCGGGGCCCTAGCGATGCTGCTTCAGGAGCGGCGCCAGCTGGGGGTACATTTATCCCGTTAGGCTTCGCCTTGGGTTTAAACCAATAGCGAAGCTGTTGGAAGGAGGAGCACCAATATGAAGTAGCACCCCTGAGTTATCTATCATAATCTCAGGTTCTAGTAAAGTTTCTAGAAATATTAAAAAAAAGAATAGTTTACTGTGATCGAAAATGTTATAGTTTAAGTTGAAATAAGATTTAAAATTACATTTTATTATAAGATAAAAACTGTAAAAATAATTTTACTAAACATTTTATTAAAATAAAAAGTTATCAAACACAAAAATCTTTGACTTTAAATAAACCAGGTTTTTTAACTTTCGATCGATTGATTAACTTGTCGTGTCAGCATGAGTGTGTGCGTCAGCATGAGTGTGTGCGTCAGCATGAGTGTTTGTGTGTCAGCATGAGTGTGTGCGTCAGCATGAGTGTGTGCGTCAGCATGAGTGTGTGCGTCAGCATGAGTGTTTGTGTGTGCATGAGTGTGTGCATCAGCATGAGTGTTTGTGTGTGCATGAGTGTGTGTGTCAGCATGAGTGTTTGTGTGTCAGCATGAGTGTGTGCGTCAGCATGAGTGTGTGCGTCAGCATGAGTGTTTGTGTGTGCATGAGTGTGTGCGTCAGCATGAGTGTTTGTGTGTGCATGAGTGTGTGCGTCAGCATGAGTGTGTGCGTGTCAGCATGAGTGTTTGTGTGTCAGCATGAGTGTGTGCGTCAGCATGAGTGTGTGCGTCAGCATGAGTGTTTGTGTGTCAGCATGAGTGTGTGCGTCAGCATGAGTGTTTGTGTGTGCATGAGTGTGTGCGTCAGCATGAGTGTTTGTGTGTGCATGAGTGTGTGCGTCAGCATGAGTGTTTGTGTGTCAGCATGCGTGTGTGCGTCAGCATGAGTGTGTGCATCAGCATGAGTGTTTGTGTGTCAGCATGAGTGTGTGCGTCAGCATGAGTGTGTGCGTCAGCATGAGTGTTTGTGTGTCAGCATGAGTGTGTGCGTCAGCATGAGTGTGTGCGTCAGCATGAGTGTGTGCGTCAGCATGAGTGTTTGTGTGTGCATGAGTGTGTGCATCAGCATGAGTGTTTGTGTGTGCATGAGTGTGTGTGTCAGCATGAGTGTTTGTGTGTCAGCATGAGTGTGTGCGTCAGCATGAGTGTGTGCGTCAGCATGAGTGTTTGTGTGTGCATGAGTGTGTGCGTCAGCATGAGTGTTTGTGTGTGCATGAGTGTGTGCGTCAGCATGAGTGTGTGCGTGTCAGCATGAGTGTTTGTGTGTCAGCATGAGTGTGTGCGTCAGCATGAGTGTGTGCGTCAGCATGAGTGTTTGTGTGTCAGCATGAGTGTGTGCGTCAGCATGAGTGTTTGTGTGTGCATGAGTGTGTGCGTCAGCATGAGTGTTTGTGTGTGCATGAGTGTGTGCGTCAGCATGAGTGTGTGCATCAGCATGAGTGTTTGTGTGTCAGCATGAGTGTGTGCGTCAGCATGAGTGTGTGCGTCAGCATGAGTGTTTGTGTGTGCATGAGTGTGTGCGTCAGCATGAGTGTTTGTGTGTGCATGAGTGTGTGTGTCAGCATGCGTGTGTGCGTCAGCATGAGTGTGTGCGTGTCAGCATGAGTGTTTGTGTGTCAGCATGAGTGTGTGCGTCAGCATGAGTGTGTGCGTCAGCATGAGTGTTTGTGTGTGCATGAGTGTGTGCGTCAGCATGAGTGTTTGTGTGTGCATGAGTGTGTGTGTCAGCATGCGTGTGTGCGTCAGCATGAGTGTGTGCGTCAGCATGAGTGTTTGTGTGTGCATGAGTGTGTGCGTCAGCATGAGTGTTTGTGTGTGCATGAGTGTGTGCGTCAGCATGAGTGTGTGCGTCAGCATGAGTGTTTGTGTGTCAGCATGAGTGTGTGCGTCAGCATGAGTGTGTGCGTCAGCATGAGTGTGTGCGTCAGCATGAGTGTTTGTGTGTGCATGAGTGTGTGCGTCAGCATGAGTGTTTGTGTGTGCATGAGTGTGTGTGTCAGCATGCGTGTGTGCGTCAGCATGAGTGTGTGCGGGTCAGCATGAGTGTTTGTGTGTCAGCATGAGTGTGTGCGTCAGCATGAGTGTGTGCGTCAGCATGAGTGTTTGTGTGTCAGCATGAGTGTGTGCGTCAGCATGAGTGTTTGTGTGTGCATGAGTGTGTGCGTCAGCATGAGTGTTTGTGTGTGCATGAGTGTGTGCGTCAGCATGAGTGTGTGCGTCAGCATGAGTGTTTGTGTGTCAGCATGAGTGTGTGCGTCAGCATGAGTGTGTGCGTCAGCATGAGTGTGTGCGTCAGCATGAGTGTTTGTGTGTGCATGAGTGTGTGCGTCAGCATGAGTGTTTGTGTGTGTGTGTCAGCATGCGTGTGTGCGTCAGCATGAGTGTGTGCGTCAGCATGAGTGTTTGTGTGTGCATGAGTGTGTGCGTCAGCATGAGTGTGTGTGTCAGCATGAGTGTGTGCGTCAGCATGAGTGTGTGCGTCAGCATGAGTGTGTGCGTCAGCATGAGTGTTTGTGTGTGTGTGCATGAGTGTGTGTGGATGAGTGTGTCAGCATGAGTGTGTGCGTCAGCATGAGTGTTTGTGTGTGCATGAGTGTGTGTGGATGAGTGTGTCAGCATGAGTGTGTGTGTGTGTTTATCCTCAGATCTTACACAACTTCATCACAAACGCACATATGGACCCACACGAAAAACATAGACACACACAAACACACACATGCACAAAAACACGGAGGCACACATAAAAGGACACGCACGCACACATACAAAGACACACAATTACACGCACAAAGACCAAAAACTCTCAGACGCACACAAAGACAAACGTGATGAAACAAACACTTGATAAACATTTTGTTTATTAAATCTTTAAATTTACACGTAGACATTAGCTCAGAGTTTGGTTGAGAATCAAATATTAATTTACAGGATTTAAAAAATTCATACAAAGTAAATGTACAGTTTAAATTAATCGTAAGAGAAAAAGACTCAAATATTTTAATGTGAAGGTCAACGATGATGTCATCACTAACGTCACATGAGCTCCAGGTGTGAAGGTCAGCGATGATGTCATCACTAGGCTAAGGTCACGTGAGCTCCAGGTGTGAAGGTCAGCGATGATGTCATCACTAGGCTAAGGTCACGTGAGCTCCAGGTGTGAAGGTCGGCGATGATGTCATCACTAGGCTAAGGTCACGTGAGCTCCAGGTGTGAAGGTCAGCGATGATGTCATCACTAGGCTAAGGTCACGTGAGCTCCAGGTGTGAAGGTCAGCGATGATGTCATCACTAGGCTAAGGTCACGTGAGCTCCAGGTGTGAAGGTCAGCGATGATGTCATCACTAGGCTAAGGTCACGTGAGCTCCAGGTGTGAAGGTCAGCGATGATGTCATCACTAGGCTAAGGTCACGTGAGCTCCAGGTGTGAAGGTCAGCGATGATGTCATCACTAGGCTAAGGTCACGTGAGCTCCAGGTGTGAAGGTCAGCGATGATGTCATCACTAGGCTATGGTCACGTGAGCTCCAGGTGTGAAGGTCAGCGATGATGTCATCACTAGGCTAAGGTCACGTGAGCTCCAGGTGTGAAGGTCATCTTCTCTGATCCTCCGAACGACTCGTACCTGGGAGACAAGACTCAAGGCTCAGAGTCGGTCCATCAGCGTCACGTGTTCTGTACTCACAGCTTCTGGTATCTGGTCCAGTCGGCCGTGCTGAGCGAGGGTCGGGTCAGAACCAGGGCTGAACTCAGGTGAGCTCCGGACAGCGACAGGGCGGGTCGGGCGGCGGCAGAACCGGGTCGGACGCCCTCGTCCTTCTTCCTCCCCCGGACGCTGGTCTTGATGGCGTCCATGTCTCGCGTCAGTCGCTCCTGCTGATCCGGGGTCAGATCCTCGCGACCGACCCGGAGCGACGGCACCGACACGGGCGGCAGACCCGGGTCTCGAGGCTCCTGGATCATGGAGGCGGGTCCAGAATTGTTCTGAGAAGAAAAAACATTTTTATATTCAAGCATGAACTTTTTCTGCTGATGCAATGAAAGTCTTTAAGTATTGATTTAATATAACATTTAAATATTTTAAATAATTTAATCAGTTCATTTCTAGATTGAAGGCTTTAAGAAAATACTTTATAATTAGGTTTCAGATTAAATTAAATCAAGAAATGACTTTGCTTTTTTTTCCAAGTAAATTTTAATTCTATTGAACAAATTCTTTAATGAAAGGTTGAACAAAAAAGTTTATTAAATTATTTTAATTAAATTAATTTATTTAAAGTAGCATTTAAAACAATAATAATTTTATTTAATACTTTGTTTATTAAAAGGTAAATTATTTTCCTATAATTAAATTATATTATTAGAATTCAATTTGAAAAAAGGAAGAAAATAGTGTCCAAGTAATTTAATTCAATGATTTCCAGAGATTTTTGTTTTTAAATAATTCAATAGTTTTTTGGTTGAAAAGTACATTTTCAAATAATTTAATTAAATGATTTCTAGATTGAAAAGTTGAAAAAAAAGGATAATTATATCGAAAAATGATTGAAAGTAATTTTTAAATTAATACATTTAACAATGTTAACAAAAGATTTTATAATTAAATTCCAAATTAATAAATTGAAAATGAGTGGGTTTTTTAAAAATATTAAATTCAGCAATTTCTAAATTAAAAGGTTACATTTTTTCTTATAATTAAATTATATTATTAGAATTAGATTTAAAAATGATTTATTCAAAGGAAATAATGAATAATTTCTACATTGAAAGTTGACATTTTTGTTTTTAAAATAATTAAATAAATGGATCATTAAAAGGTTATTTTTTTTAATTTACTAAATCGAATAATGTCTGTTTTTAAAGCAGAATTAAAAAAGAATAAATAAAAAAATGTCTCTGATTTAAAACGTTGAATTTGGTATTAATGAATGAATGAATAAAACAATTTAATGTTTGAAAAATATACATATATACTGTATATATATATATATATATGTTTTTTAAAAAGAGTTTCATATTGAATGATACGAATTAATTAATTTTCTATATAAAATATAATATTTTTTTAATTTGTAGTCTTTTAAATTCTATATAAAAGTGTCACCAGACAGAACCAACAGAGCACGGAGCTACTTGATCAAACTGTCAGCCAATCCCGCGACACATGGACGATCACATGACTCACAGATCCCAGAACCGGTGACTCGGACTCGAAGGAGCTCCCGAAGTAAAGTCTCCAGACGTTCCTGTTGGAGTGAAGCTCGCTGCTCTCCGGCAGAAGAACCACCGGCGGGTCCTGACCCGGGCCTCCTCCCTCCAGGTCACCCCCGGAGTCGTCGGAGCCGCTGCTGTGGTTCGGGAACATCATGGAGGACAGACTCATGTCGCTGTCGGAACCTCCTGCCGGGTCTGGATCCGCGGAGCCTCTGTTGACGGCCTCCAGCTGAGCGTTGTACAGAAGAGCCTTCAGGTCGGCGCCCGTGAACTTCTCCGTCGCCTCCGCCAGCTGCTCCAGGTCCACGTCCGGAGCCAGAGGGACGCCGGCGCTGAGAGCCTTGAGGATCTGCAGGCGAGCGTCCTGAGGACGGAAGCACACGATGAACCTCTGGGACGAACTCTACTGGAGACGAAGCTTCATGAAACACTTAATGAGGTTTCATGAAGCTTCATCAACTGTACAGTGAACTTCCTATATCTGAAGCTTATCACCTTATCAAAGCTAGATGTCACTCTTAGTTTGAAAATGAAAGTTTCATTGAATTTCTTTTTTTTTTCAAAAAACTGTATCATGAAGCCTCATCAACTGTATCATGAAGCCTCGTCAACTGTATCATGAAGCTTCATCAACTGTATCATGAAGCCTCATCAACTGTATCATGAAGCCTCGTCAACTGTATCATGAAGCTTCATCAACTGTATCATGAAGCTTCATCAACTGTATCATGAAGCTTCATTAACTGTATCATGAAGCTTCATCAACTGTATCATGAAGCTTCATCAACTGTTTCATGAAGCCTCATCAACTGTATCATGAAGCCTCATCAACTGTATCATGAAGCCTCATCAACTGTATCATGAAGCTTCATCAACTGTTTTATGAAGCTTCATCAACTGTATCATGAAGCTTCATCAACTGTATCATGAAGCCTCATCAACTGTATCATGAAGCTTCATCAACTGTATCATGAAGCATCATCCATTGTATCATAAAGCCTCATCAACTGTATCATGAAGCCTCATTATCACATCAACTCTGTCTCCACTGACCAGGTCAGGGGGGGGGCAGTAGAGCGACTTGTCCAGACGTCCAGGTCTGAGCAGAGCCGGGTCGATGAGGTCTGGACGACTGGAGGCCGCGAGCACGTAAACCCCTGGAAGAAAAACAACCACGAGTCAAGGTCATGTGACCCGAGAGAGAAACATGACCTTGTTGATGCACAGAAGATACAAGTCGAACGAAGGAAGGAAAAGAAGACATCGAACACACAAACAAACACACACATGAACATCCTCACAAACACACAAACAAACACACACATGAACATCTACACAAACTCACCCTGAAGACCCTCCACTCCGTCCAGCTGAGTGAGGAGTTGATTGACGACCCGGTCCGTGACCCCGGTGCTGTCGTGACCTCTACGCGGCGCCAGAGAGTCGAACTCGTCGAAGAACAGGACGCAGGGTTTTGCTGCCTGAGCTCTGGACACAAGATCAGGATCTAGTCCAGGTCTGAGGGAAGAACGACCTTGACCTTCACTGACCTCTGGAAGACGTCTCTCACTCCCTGCTCACTCGCCCCGATGTACTTGCTCAGCAGCTCCGGACCCTGAACAACAACAATAGTTGTGTTCAAGTCTTATATCATTATATTAGATACACACACACACACACACACACACACACACACACACACACACACACCCACACACACCCCCCCCCCACACCCCCCCCCACACACACACACACACACACACACACACACACACACACACACACACACCCACACCCACACCCACACCCACACCCACACCCACACACACACACACACCCACACACACAAATCAACTCACATAAACACACACATAACCAAATACAAATAAACACACACAAATCAACTCACATCAACATACACACACATAAACAAATACAAATAAAAACACTTACAAATAAACACACATAAACAAACACAAATAAACACATAAACACACATAAACAAAAACAAATAAACACACAAAAACACATAAATAAACACACATAAAAACATACAAATAAACAGACACAAACAAATAGAAATGAACTCACAAACAAGGACAAACACACACCCATAAACAAACACAAACCAATACACAAAACACACACAAATAAACACACATAAAACACAATTACAGAGTCGCACACAAATAAACACACACACCTGAAATCAAACACAAATCTAATAACACACACCCATAAACTATAACACACACATAAATACACATACAAACACGTAAAAATAAACACACAAACACACCAAAACAGCCCCACACGCACATAAAAAACAGACACAGACACGAACGAACATGTATACAGACACACACATAAACGGACAAACATAAGAACAGAGACACATGCACAAAAACATGAACACACAGAAACACACACACACCTGTTCTGTGTCTCAAATCGCATACTTCTCTTAGTATACTACAAGTTAGTATGCATCAGGATAGTGTACATACTAACTAGTAACTAATTCTCCACAGATAGTATGTCTCAAATCAAACTCTGCTGCTACACACTAACAGGAAATGACGCGACAGCTTCTTCTTCTACTACTATTTAACGATGGTTGCAACCAGCTGTAGGAACACTAGCGACACCTGCTGGCAGCACGTTTTGCAAGTTTGGAAGAAGAAATAAAGAAAAATGTGAGAATCTAAATATTCGTGAGATATTTAAGCTGGTATCAGCACCAAAGATGTGTTTATCCTCCTACTGCTGCTGGAAATACACCTGTAAGTATATGAATAATATATATATATATATATATATATATACTGTATATATACACACCCATAAAGAATAGAATAGATATAGAAAATATATACATATATATATATATATATATATATGACGTAACTTCTGTTTAAAATGTCATTAAGATGGCGGCCGAGGGTGCACTAAATATCACATACTAAGAATTAAGACGCACTAACGCACTAAAAATACTAACTTTGAGTACGCAAGTATGCGATTTGAGACACAGCACTGCATTGGTCAACAAAACAAAATGTCCGCCCACCTTGATGCTGATGAAGTTCATGCTGCTGTCTTTGGCCACAGCTCGAGCCAACAGAGTCTTCCCGGTGCCTGGAGCTCCGTAGAGAAGGATCCCGGAGCGATGGCGGATCGGCAGGTTGGCGAAGAGGACGGGATACTGGAGCACAAACACACATGGTGTCATCGTGGATTTTTCAATGTATCAAAGAATTGTTGGTATCATAGCAACACATGACAATACTGAATCTGAAAAGACTAAGATTAGAAAAATATGGAATTTCTCTGGGTCAAGATGACCCGAAGGCCTGAAAACAAATGTGTTTGTGGTATCCCTGGTGTTGTCTCTGGGTCAAGATGACTCGAAGGCCTGAAAATAAATGTGTTTGTGGTATCCCTTGTGTTGTCTATGGGTCAGTGCAAGAAACAAATGTTGTGGACCCTTGTTTGTCTATGGGTAAAGGTGACCTGAAGCCCTGAAAACAAATGTGTTTGTGGTATCCCTTGTCTTATCTCTGGGGCAAGATGACTTGAAGGCCTGAAAACAAATTTGTTTGTGGTATCCCTTGTGTGGTCTCTGGGTCAAAGTGACCCAAAGCCCTGAAAACTAATGTGTTTGTGGTATCCCTTGTGTTGTCTATGGGTCAAAGTGACCTGAAGCCCTGAAAACAAATGTGTTTGTTGTATCCCTTGTGTTGTCTATGGGTCAAAGTGACCTGAAGCCCTGAAAACAAATGTGTTTGTGGTATCCCTCTGATGACACTGATAAACTTCCATACATTTGTTTTCTTCTTTTAAAGTTTCCCCTGATCACGAATCTGTTTTTATTCCCATGATTCTCTTCTGTTGCTCCTCATTCCTTCTTCTTGCAGTCCTTCTTCTCGTCTATAGTTAATGTTCTCGTCCTTCCCTCCGTAGATCAGTCTCTAAGAATAAACTTCATATTGTATGTGTTTTTTTTTTATTCCTTCAACAGAAACTCTCGACAGTCAACGTGTTGTTTTGATTCTTCATTAGCCGCCGTCGTCTGCTCCGTCACTGACCTTGGCAGGAAGTAAGATGGTGTCCATCAACTGCTGTCGCACGTCCGTCAGACCCCCCACTCGCTCCAGTCCTGCTCCGCTCGGGGTGTGCAGGTCGACCCCCCACAGAGAGGGCGGCGTGAACTTCTCCAGGGCTCGCTGGAAGTCTGGCAGACACAGAGCTGCAACACAGAGAGTGAAACTTTAACGCAAGTCACTTCTAATCTGGTTATTATGTTTTATCTCTAGTTTTATTACTTATTATTAGTCATTCACACATCATTTGACAGGACGACTACATGATTTTGGCATCAAAAATCAAAGGTGAGACGTCGGAGACGGCAGCGTAAAGAACTGACGAAATCTTCTTTTTTTTTATCTAGCGGTTTTACTGCCGTATTACAAGCGGCATTAATGATTTTTCATATTCAATTTCTTATAATTCAATTATTTCAACAAAAAAAATAACCTTTTTTTATTAAAATGATGATATTGACATATTTAAAAAATAATAATATATGTATATTTTTTAAAATTAAACTTTAAGAGACTTTTTTTTTCATTGCTTAACATACACACATTTGGATGTACACACACATGTCAACACCTACACGCACACAAATAAACATGTACACACATTAATACACACACACATGAACAAATGCAAACGCACACGTAATGTACAGCACAAAAAAAAAGGCACACATAAACACACACAACCCAAAACACAGACACACAATTAAACACACACCTTATACATAAACCCCTAAACTATAACACACACATAAACAGACGTAAAAACACAAACACATACACACACTAAAACAGACTCACATAAACACAACTGCTCACAGATAAACAAACACACACACAAAATACATGCACACAGACACACCCATAACCACACACACCCAAATAAACACGTACACACATTAACACATATGCACACACATTATTACAGACACACACATGAACAAATGCAAACACACATAAACACACAAAACACACACCTAAAATCAAACACGTAAACATAAACAAACAAACGCATACACACACTAAAACAGACTCACATGCACATGAACACAAATGCCCACAGATAAATAAACGCACACAGAAAAACTTGAACACACAACACACACACATTAACAGACAAACACAAGCAGAGACAAAAACATGAACACATATGAACAAACACACACAAAAGGGTGATGCCTTCACTTTAAGACAAAAATGAAAACTTGTTTTTCACGCTAATTTTTTTTGTTTTTTTTTCTGCTAATTTCATCCGTTTTTCACGCTCATTATTTCTTGTGTTTGTTCATCAATATTGTGATACTTCTGCATCATCAGTGATTTATATTTTGAATGGAGGCTGAAATAACTAAGAATCTTTAAAACAAAAGTGACCACAGTGTTGGTGTTACCAGCGTGTCCTCCGTGCACAGTGTTGGCATGAAGCGCTCGCTCCAGCAGCAGCGCCAGATCCTGAGGCAGGAACCCTTCCGTCGCCTTGGCAACCGCCGACAGGTCCAGACTTCTCAGGGTCTCCTCTGACGAACCCGACCTCCTCCGGATCAGGCAGCGCAGCATCTCCGCTCTCTGAGCCTTAAAAAAGAAAAAGGATTTAAAAAAAGGAGGACGTTTTCGGTGCACAGGGCGGGGCTCACGCGCCGACCTGGTCGGGCGGCGCCAGGCGGACGGAGGCCTGGATGAAGTGGGACCCCTGGGTCCGGGTGAGGGAGGGGTGCAGCGAGTGCTGGCTCCGGGCCGTGACCATCAAACACACCAGGCTGTGGTTCACCGTCAGCTCGTGCACGACGTCCCTCAGACCTAAGAACACTCAAGACTCAGCACTCGTGGTTCCTGGTCCGCCTTGATGGAACCCTGGGTTTTTTGTTTTTTTACTCTGAGCGACGTGCAGGTGCAGCGCCGCCTCCGGGCCCAGCTCGTGCTCCGGCGAGGTCGGCGCCCCCGCCACCTGGTCCAGGTCGTCCAGCAGGACCACGGACGGCTGCTTCCACTGCGCCTGAGCGAAGACGTCGCGCAGCAGCTGCCGGACGCTCGCCGCCCTCTTGCCTGAGGCGGGAAAACAAGATTCGTTTTTATTTTAGGAACAAACATGGTTTGAAAAAAAGTGCGAGACCTTGTAACTTCCTGCAGTCGAGGATCTCCACGTGGGAATCCATATCTTCTTTGGCTTTCCTGCACAGCGCTCGAGAGAAGACGCTCTTCCCGCTTCCCTGGAGAAGAACATTCTCTGAAAACTCTCTAAATAAACCTGCGATGTTGACACGCGGACCTTATTTATGAGACTATATTCAACCGCTTGTTTCTCTACGAGCATCAACGATATGATGGAAATACGACGTTATATTAAATAAATGATATTAACTAATAATTATGAGAGGTTGTTTGTTGTGATAGATCGTATAATAAAACGTCTACATCCTTCCGTTAAGACACACAAAGTGCGTTTGTTGACAAAAAGCTAATTATATATTGTTGTGAACGTCCCTTTATGATGTAAGAAAAGTCAAAATACACCCTTAATGCTGGTCTTATACATTTTTTTAAAATAATTAATGCTATATTTATGACCAAAAAACTATGCTAAAATGTCCCTTTACTAAGAAACTAGTGTTACTTTCTAAACAAATTTTATTTATATTTAATTATAGAGTATTCCATATTAGAACGTGACTCAAAGGTGTTTTTCTACAAGTCAACACATTTACATCCATCCATCCATCCATCCATCTATCTATACATCCATCCATCCATCTATCTATCTATACATCCATCCATCCATCTATACATCCATCCATCCATCTATACATCCATCCATCCATCTATACATCCATCCATCCATCTATACATTCATCCATCCATACATCATCCACCCATCTAAACATACGTCCGTCCTACTATCTATCTATCCATCCATCCATCCATCCATCTATATATCATCCATCCATCCATCTATACATCCATCCATCCATACATCATCCACCCATCTAAACATAGGTCCGTCCTACTATCTATCCATCCATCCATCCATCTATCCATCCATCCATCCATCTAACAATCCTTCATAAAAGCTTGTGATTCATTCCAAAACTGAAACTCCAGACCATAATAAATAAACAGTGTGACACACAAAGGTTAACATTTGTGCCACAGATGACGCAGAAGCTCATGTGTCTGGGGTCAGAGGTCAGGTCAGGTACCTTAGGACCGGAGATGAGAAGCGCTCCGGCCTGGAGCCCCGAGCCAGCGGAGCAGAGTTCCCTGGATAAAGGACTGGCGAGGAGGCTGTGAGAGATAAAGTTCACGCCGGCATCGCTGAGCTCATTAATCCCACTGAGGAGAAATGGATTAAAGAGATAAGATGGATGAAGAAGTGCACACAAGTATCGCCTCAGACGCACACACACAGACACACACACACAGTAACACACTCACCCGAGTGTGTGTAGAGATGGAAGCTCCGTGTTCTTCACCTCCTCACTCGGGGGCTCAGGTGGAGGCGTCAGGGGCTCTTGGACCACCTGAAGGTCAAACACAGTGAGACTCGAGAGAGGAGATCAAGAGAAGATTATGAGGAACCACGTCTGCTTCACTAAACTAGTTACAATATTAAACTAATAACCTGGATGTCTTTCTTCTGGATGACTGACGGGGTCAGAAGGAACAGCTGATCACGAGGTTCCTCCTCCGGTGCTGGATCCACAACAGTCAGAGCAAACTCCGTCTTGGCTGCAAGACAAGGATTCGCCTTATTCATGATTTTATTGATCATTATATCACTTATTTTTATTGTATTTATAGAAAGTAAAATACTCATTAATCACATAGAGTCAGATTCAACCAGGCAAGGATCACACTATCAATAAGTATCTGGTAGGTTATGGTTAAATGGTGAATGAAATCTTGTTAATCTGCATCTTTAATGTATCTTTTTTGTTTCAATCTCATCTTGTTCTTTACATCAGTTTTCGATTATTTTTTAAAAAATGAATAGAATTGTAGACTTTATATCAATCACAGTTTTTGTTTTTTTATACATACAAACAATTTTCAACTATAATCAAACAATTTTCAACTGTAATCAAACAATTTTCAACTATAATCAAACACTTTTCAACTATAATCAAACAATTTTCAATTATAATCAAACAATTTTCAACTATAATCAAACAATTTTCAATTATAATCAAACAATTTTCAACTATAATCAAACAATTTTCAACTATAATCAAACAATTTTCAACTATAATCAAACTATTTTCAACTATAATCAAAACATTTTCAACTATAATCAAACAATTTTCAACTATAATCAAACAATTTTCAACTGTTATCAAACTATTTTCAACTAAAATCAAACAATTTTTAACTATAATCAAACAATTTTTAACTATAATCAAACTATTTTCAACTAAAATCAAACAATTTTCAACTATAATCAAACTATTTTCAACTATAATCAAACATTTTTCAACTATAATCTAACAATTTTCAACTATAATCAAACAATTTTCAACTATAATCAAACTATTTTCAACTATAATCAAACAATTTTCAACTATAATCAAACAATTTTCAACTGTAATCAAACAATTTTCAACTAAAATCAAACTATTTTCAACTAAAATCAAACAATTTTCAACTATAATCAAACTATTTTCAACTGAATAACCTAGATATTGTTTAGATTAAAGGTAGAGAAAAACACTTCTTATTATTTATTTACACATTAACCAAACGACAAGATAATTTCTAATAAACCTCAACAACAACATTCTCAGCCTTGATAACTTTCCTAAACATTCACCATCAGTTCCGTGGAGGACGATGGTTCCGGAGCGAGGAGTCAAACACACCAACGGCTCGTGACTCTGGTTGTGCATCCAGCTGAGGAACCCGGTCTGGACCTGCTCCTCCTCCTCCTCCTCCTCCTCCAGCTGAGACCGGTCCACGGAGACAAGACATCAGGTCAGCACCAGCAGGAGAACTACGAGCATCATGAAGACTCACCGGTCCCAGAGGCTGCAGACGAATGGACGAGGCCACCTTCACCTCCGATCGGACCGGTTTGATCCGGACTATCTCGTGCGGAGCGACGCTCAGTCTCTTCGCCAGCGGATCTGGAATCTGACATTTAAAACCGTCTTTTAACAACTTTTGGGACATTTTAGACGGAAGACCTCACTCACCCAGACTTCTCCACTGTAGATGGCGCTCTTGCACCGGCTCTCGTGGTCATCCGGTGACGCGTCGTGACAGATGACCCGGACCACCCGTCCCTCGCCCGCCTCCCGCTCGCCTCCCGTCTCCGTCGGTGCGTCGTCTTCTTCTTCTCCTGGGCTTCCTTTCGTTTCTCCTTCGCTTCTCTCGGCGAAGGAACCTTGAGGATGGTCCCGTACGTGACCAGAGGTCCGTCGTCCCGAGGAGGTCCGGGGGAGAACAGGTGGACCACGTCGGCGGCCGCGTGACTCATGGTGCGCAGGCGGGACGGCGGCGAGCCGCACACTCTGTGGAGGGCGTCCACCAGGACGGGCGGGATCTCGGGGACGGGCGGGGTCTCCGTGTCCGGCGGGTGCGAGCTTCTCCACAGGCCGCTCACGAAGTTCTTCAGGTCGGAGATGCCTCCTCCCCACGGCTGGCGAGAAGGAGGCGAGGAACCTTCCGAGGGGGAGTTGAGGTGCGACCGGGAAAGAGGACTCTGGAATCTCGCGGCGGCGAATTCGCCGCGTTTTTTGGGGGACACGACGAGTTCCGTGAACTGCTCCAGGTGTCCGTACGGCA
This sequence comes from Callionymus lyra, assembly GCA_016630915.1. Taxonomy (NCBI): domain Eukaryota; kingdom Metazoa; phylum Chordata; class Actinopteri; order Syngnathiformes; family Callionymidae; genus Callionymus; species Callionymus lyra. The sequence goes on along the minus strand of JACEEU010000686.1, from coordinate 30,121,148 downwards.
CCGAGGGGGACATTGACCCTAAAGGAAGAGGGGTCAGGATTTAAGGCATGTTTCGTGACACAAGTGTCGCGTCCACACAGACCTATCTGGATGTAGATGACCGTGTGGTTGTCCACCCACACCGGAAACACAGCGTTTTCAAACACCACCCGGATCTGGTTCAGCAGCTGCTGCTCCAGCGCAGAACTGTGGAGCTCCTGAGAGACAAAGATGGACGTCGACCTCGATTTGAATCAGATTTTAATGAGAAATATTGATTCTTGCCTCATTATGTGTGTCACAAACTAAAGGATGAACCCTTCGTTATTTACTGTACAAGATCAATATTAGACTGTTTTAAACAATGTTATATTGTTAGCAAACAACTTTGAACAGTGAAACTATTTTCAACTTTCTTACTTTAATCAAACAATTTTCAACTATAATAAAACAATTTTCAACTATAATCAAACAATTTTCAATTATAATAAAACAATTTTCAACTATAATCAAACAATTTTCAACTATAATCAAACAATTTTCAATTATAATAAAACTATTTTTTAATTATAATCAAACTATTTTTTACCAAAACAAAAAAAATCCAATTTAATCAAACAATTTAAAACTATAACTAAACAATTTTCAAATGTAATAAAACCATTTTTAACTATAATTAAACAGTTTTCAACTATAATCAAAAATGTTCAATTACAATCAACATTTTTACTTAAACAAAAAAACTCAACTGTCATCAAAACATTTTCAATGATAATCAAACAATTTTTAACTTTAATCAAACTGTTTTCAACTATAGTCAAACAATAACAGTAAATATTAACAGAAATATGTATATATGTCCACAGTCAGTAAAGAGAATATATATATATATATATATATATATATATATATATATATACACACACACATAAATATACAGACCAATATCTCCCAGTCGTCCGATGACAGCGGCTCCACAAACACTTGATGCACAGAACAGACCTGGTAACACGGCTTCAAGAAACCCTGCAAGGAATCAATTGTTTAACAAGATTTAACACAATCGGCTTCTAAATATATTGGCTTGTCCTCCTACATGATCTCCTTCTTGAAGGCCCAGCTTCTCCCCCAGCTGTCGAGACATCTGCACCTGATGACAGCTGGAGCTGGAGGAGCTTCTGATGGGGCTCCAGCCCAGGAACACTGGAGGTCCATTGCTCCAGGACAGCTCCACCACCTGGTTCTACAAGACACAGAAGGTCCCACACGGTTAACATCAGCAGTGTTTATCTTCCACTTATCTTCAGTTTTGGATACAAACCGGTTTATAACTGTAAACTAATATCCCATTACTTTCATTGGTGGCCCAAACTAGTTGTTACAACTTTGTCTCCACCAAGTGAGACTGAGATGAAACTACCATAGACCTATTTTTTAAATAAATATCAATAGATGGCGAATAGGATTTAAATAAAATAAAATAAATGTTATTTCGACCTAAACCACTTCACACATGAGAAGAAGATCTTCACCAATCCACAGGTGGATTTCTTACTAATCTACTTCCGGGTTATTTTTACAAACTTCCATTTAAAACATGACTATGTATGTATTTTATTGATAAGCGTGGAAGCTTTTTATACTAGAAATTAATCGATCAATTCAAATTATCATTATATGTATTTATTACTATTTATTTGTGATATGAACCATATGTTTTCTTACATGTAACACGTATTCTTAAAACTTCCCTCCCTATTTAAATAGATTTAAATGTGTTAAATGTGTGTTAAATTAATCCCCAAAAAGCAGTTTAAAATCCTTCTTCTCACCTCGTTCAGGGAGAGTTGCGAGCTCAACTTCGACGGCAGCTGAAGGAAGCAGTTCTTCGCGTTGGTGAACACGACCGTGACGGGCTGGATGCCGTGACCCCCGAACATGACGACACAACAACACCTGGACGCCAGGTAGACCCGAACCACAGACGCTCAACTGTCAACGAACTCCTCACCCCATCGATGCGCTCGGACTCTGCACCAGCACTAGACCAAACCAATCGATGCCGATCGGAAGCGTTTTCAAAATAAGACATAATAGTCCCATTTTAAAAACTGCTACCATAGTGAAGGGAGGGTGTGCTTTTAATTTGGAATTCTCTGAGCGGAACCGAGTTTTTGGTAAACATGGCGGCACCGAGGAGCAGCAACAACAACTCTGGCTGCTGGAACGTCCCGGAGGTTTATAAACATCACGAGCAGCAAAAAGCGTGTTTTTCCAGAGCTAAATATAGAGAAGGGAGAAAAGACAGAGCAGTCAAAGTAAGCGTCATGTTTTAATCTGTTTAAATAATAATGCTGTGTTAAACAAAAGATGGTGATAATAGTCCGATTGAACGTTTTTATTGAGTAAATACAGTTTAATATACGTATTTATTGGGGGTTATTAATGAAATGAAATTTCTGATTTACTTCTTTACAGATGAATTGTCGTTATTTATTGCTAGACTACAGCTTTTCAAATGGAACAGGTTATGCATATCAACATGGCCTGTTTTATTGTGCTTTTAAATCTTTTATTACCAAATAATCAAATATAAATGCTTTTACATTTATTGACAAAATAAAATTACCTTATAGGCCAAATTTGACTTATTGGGTGACCATGCTTACCCTTTACCTAGCGCTACTGCTATCAGTATTTGTATTTTTCAGCATCTCAAATTTCCTATATAAGTGTCTTTTTAGGAATTAATAATATGTATTTAACACCTTCAAAACTTGTCGACAACTCCATCCCTTATAGTACTGTCATCTTTTGGTGAGAATATGTTCACCTTATAGACTTTCAATGAAATTTTATATATATATATTACGGTTGACAAATGTAAGTAATATTTATTTATATAGCGCTTCGAGACCTCAAGTGTTTTTTATTATTAATATATAACGTGTGGTTCTGTAAATTGTTTCATGTTTTATCAAAAGGTATTTTGCATTTTTCTTGTTAATAAAAACCTTTCTTTTCAATTTTGTGTTATCTTCTTTATCCTTGTGGTGTTGAAATGGTAACAAGTATCCAATATTTTCGTGACGACCCTCATACGTGTATATTTCTGAACGCTCTTGTGTGCGGCAGGTTTACACCATCAATCTAGAGTCATGTTACGTGATGGTCCAAGGAGTCCCTGCTATCGGGGTCATGGAGGAGCTGGTCCAGTTGTGCGCCCTGTATGGGGTCGTCCAGGAGTACCGGCCCCTGGACGAGTACCCTGCTGAGCAGTTCACTGAGGTCTACCTCATCAAGTTCCAGAAACTGACCAGTGCTAGGTAGATCACTTGTGTTTCTCTGCTGAGATCATCAGATATATGTGTCTTATACTTTGTTATGCTTATGTGCATATAAGAGCAGCCAAGCGTCGCATGGACGGGACGAGTTTCTATGGCGGCGTGTTGCACGTGTGCTACGTACCCGAGTACGAGACTGTTGAAGACACACGGTTCAAACTGCAGGACCGGAGGAGATACATAACACAAGCGTCTCACAGGAGAGGTACTGTTTTTAGCAACTAGGAGGGTGTATTGGAAACAGTCTGTTGATACATTATGTATCACGATGCAGGGGAACGTATACGATATATAGAAATACAGTAGAAACAAGGATATATTTGTAGTATTGTCGAGTACTTGACTCTGGTGTTGCAGAATTTACAGACCACATGACTCTTGCCGAAGTCGTAACCTTTTTTTGTTTTGAAACCAAAATATGTCCAAACATCAGCTTTAAAAGCTCCTGGAGTCACTGTATCCTCTCGTCCTCAGTCATCGCTGGGATCTTGCAGGATTTAATTGTTAAGTGCATCGATACAGAGTGCCAAAAGATTGATAAAAATTTATCAATAAAGTATGGTTAAAAATAAATTTACAAAAAATTTACAGACCACTCTTGACGAAGTCGTAACTTCTTTCATTTGTTTTCAAACCAAAATATGTCCAAACATTAGCTTTAAAAGCTATTGGAGTCAGTGTATCCTCTCATCCTCAGTCACACCGGGATCTCGCAGGATTTTGTTGTTCCTCTGGCTGTGTAGGACTCAATGACTATATACAGTATATATTATAAAAATACAGTATCATAGTTCATCTTATTACTCCGCGTTTCATAGCAATATGCTTTTCAGAGTTATATTATGATAATTGCTGAGTAATACTATGTTTATGATATATTTAAACACAAAAGGCTTCATTTTCTTAACGACCTTAGTGGACACTGAATGCTAGTGACATCTTGTGATGTTTCCATTCTCTTTTGGTTAATAAAACTACAAACATGTCCAAACATCAGCTTTAAAAGCTGCTCAATTCGACTGTATCCTCTTGTCCTCAGTTGGGATTTCGTAGGATATTAGTTTCCTTTGGATGTAATGACAGCTTCCATCTAGTGGCCGGAAGTTTAATTGCATCAGGAAAATTAACCAATACCATGAATATTTGTTTGTTAATTGTAAATTTAAAAAGAAAATCTAATAAATATATTATTATTATTAACACTTTATATTGAAATATAAGCCATTAAAGGGAAAATCAATAGAGAGCTGTCGAATATTAATACAACATGTTGAATTGTTTGGTCTTTTTAGAAATATTAACTCATGTTTTGTTTCAAGTGAGAGAGAACGATCAGGATCAGATCAGGACAGTGAGGACCGTCTCCCAACATCAACCGACCCGGGACCGGACAGACGGAAGACGAGGCGCAACAGGTCATAGTTCAAAGTTGAATCAATATGATCCCCTGTTGCTGCCGCCTCCGCCTCAAGAGCTTCCTCATCGCCGCCGTCCCAGCGAGCCGACGGAAGACAAAATGGGGACTTTAGATAACGCCGGCGTCGAAAGCAGGATTCCCTCACCGTCGCCATCACAACAACACACGTCCGATCATCTCAGGTTCTTACCGAGGACGACACACATGGAGAGCAGGAAGAGGAACATGCAAGAAGAAGAAAAAGAAGACGTGTCGCTACAGGACCGACCTTTGATGGGACCTCAGATGCCGGAGGAGCCCAAACTGGACATGGAGGACGAGTCGCTGAACAGAAGCGTCGATCAAATCAGGAGCGCGATGAAGAAGGTGACAGTTGATTTTATCCTTGTGTATATCTGAGGCAACCACTGACGATCGGATCCTGCAGGTGGAGTCTGCGTCCATCGTCCAGCCGCCGCCGCCCAAGAAGAAGAAGGTGAAGCCACGACGCAGGATTTGAAACCTCTTCTTTGAACACTTTTTTTGAAATCATTGTTTTAACGATAAAGGTGTAGAAAGAAGCAGCATCGTTCCATCAAATTTTTATTTAACAAATCCTGAGTCTCAGATGGAGAAGAAGAAATCTTTGATTGATGTCCCTCTGTGTGTTCAATGACACGTCAATGATGATTAAAAAAATGAATTCTTGTTCATTTGACTCAGTAGTTCCAGTTGGATTTGAATGCCTCTTAGTGGTTTTGATGTATCTCTGTATCCTGTGTGTGTATGATCTTGACGTCTGGTTCCTCCAGTTCCTCTTATGTACAGCCACTCCTCGAAGAGTTTATCTTGTTATAATCCGATGGGGAAAAAAATCACCTTCGCTTCTCGAGCCGAGCGAGACTCGAGGTCCGTCCCCACTGGTTCTGGTTCACTGCTGCATCTGCAGAACCTTCAATCCGAGAAGGCTTGTCTCTCAAAGGCTTCGATTTTCTGGAAGATAGACATCGACTTCAATGTATGGAGTGCATTTATTACGAAATATCAGACAGTAAAATTAAATTGACAAAGTCAGTTTAAATGGACATAAATATAGTCATTAATGTAGCTAAAGGAATTAAATGCAAACAGAAACATTAACCTAAAATAAGGGAATACGAATAAATACTATTTATTAACATATTTATAACGGTATCAACAAAAACTCTGGGCTTTTTCCCTGTTTATGTATTTACTACTACGTTAATTCCCTCCTTCTTGTTGTCCTCTTGTCATCTATACCGGTGGTCCGGTTCGGTTCTTTCGAATATATTTTTTCTGACGCAACATTATCATGTGACTCTTGACACGTCAAGATACTTGTTTCAGTCAAGTTTGATCCAAAAAATGAACCTATAAACTAGTGAAAATGAGTGAATCAAAAACTTTATTTTTAACTATTTTAATCTGAAGGTCGGACCATGGCATGTAGGGATTTCGTGGATATTAATCGCCGCCTCCGATTGGAAAAGTGTGGAGCTTCATGTGCACTGAAAAAGTATTGCGAGAAGCATCCTTGATAGATATAGATATACTCGTCTCCTCATCTTCCACTTATCTGTGTTTATTTACTTTATTATATTTACTTTTCTGTGTGTATTTAATCCCCCTTAGCCATATAAATGAGTTTATTTGTCCAAACGTCAGATTTTAAAGCTGCTTAATTCGACTGTATCCACTTGTCCTCAGTCATTGCCGGGATCTTGCAGGAAATTATTGATTCCTTTTGATGCGGAGGATGTAATGACTGCAGGTCGGAAGTTTAATTGCATCAGAAAAATGAATCTATGCTGTGAATATTTGTATGTTAATTGTACATTTAAAAAAAAATCGAATACATGTTATTATTATTAACACATTTTATCCAAACATCAAGCAACCCAGGACAGGACAGATGGAAGACAATTATTATATTCACTTTTCTGTGTGTATTTAATCCCCCTTAACCATATAAATGAGTAAATTTATATCCATTTAAACGTATTGAAATATTTAGTCCTTCTCTTTTTTTTCGGTCTATGTCTATTTCCAATCAGTATTTTTATATCCTGTTTATGGCACTGCTGGCATTAATGTTACACAAACACAAAAATAATTATACTTAGTTAAGATGTGTACCTCAATATCAGGAAGGCAAGTCCCGAAAGCTTCAAGTAGAAGATTCTCCTCTTTTACAGTCTCTTCGAAGTCATTGAAAGACAGTCTCCCGTCGTGGTCTCGGTCCTGGGAATGTTGGACGTGTTAGCGTGTTAGCATGTTAGCAAGTTAGTGTGTTAGCATGTTAGCTAATAGATCACTGCCATGAAATTGTGATATGATAAATATATGGTTGAATTTAACATTTTTTTCATATAGTTGAATTCAATAATTTATTTATTGAAAGAATAAATTAATTGAAAAAAACACGATATTTTCAAAATTGATACATTATTAGAGTTTGATGTTCTTATTCCAATAATTAAAAAAGAAATGTTCTAATTTCAGTATTTTTTCATTAGTAGCCTTTTGAATTCATTGTAAAAATGTCATAATAATATTCACACCAGGCAGTATTAGAAGAGTACAGAGCTACGTGATTGAACTTTGGGCCAATCATGCGACACATAGACAGTCACATGACAACGTAGAAGAACTGATGCGTCAATTCATCATGAAATTATATTGAATTTAAAAGGCTACCAATTGAAAAATATTGAATTTAGAAAAATTAAAAAATAAGTTTTGGAATTAAAATATCAAACTCTATGTGTAGAAACATTTATATAAAAATAAATCGACTAAAATATATTTATTTATTCAAAACAAAACAAAACATTCACCCTTTCAATATACACATTATTGAGTTAAATGATTTAAAAATAATAATTAAATGCTTCAAACTAGATTTAAAATTCAATCAATACTGATGACACTGAAGTTCTCCAGGTGAACCAAGTCTTACCATCATCTTGGTCGCGATCTCCACCAGGTCTCTGACCCCTTCCTCGGGGTCATCCTCGGGCTCCCTGTTGAGGCTGTTCTTCAACATGTGGAACATCTCCTCCTTGGAGATGTAGTCGTCACTGTCCAGGTCGTACACCTGGAAACAGTCTGGTGCAGGATCACGGTCGTTACTCTCAAGTCTCAGGAAGAAACAACAACTCACACTTGATTTTCTCGTCCAAGGAGCCGCGCAGGCAGATGGAAAGACCCTCGATCCACTCCCTCACGCACACGATGCCGTCGCAGTCTTTGTCGAACGTCCTGAAAACTGAGACACAAGGACGTGAAGAAGATCCTTGTTGTTATTATTTAACAATTATTACCAGCAAACTTAATTGTGGATTCAATATTAATTATTCTGGTCAAATTCAATCGGATTTTTCTTTGATACTAATGCAAGTATATGACTTTCATCAGAACATAGTATTTTTTAATACATTAATCATCATTTGAAATTTAGAAATCTTCCACTTTTTTTTAAATGAATGTATTGAAATGATTTGTTTAAGAATTGAATTCAATATTTCTATATTCAAAGGTTGAATTTGTTGAATCATTAAAAACATTTTTTTTTTATAAATATATATATATTAAAAGAAAGAATTCAACCTTATAGAGATTATTAAATTCAACCTTTTAATGTAGATATTTAAATGTAATAAATAAATATAAAACAAATTCAACCTTTCAAATCTAATATATAAAAGAAATAATTCAATATACTTATTTTTTTTATATGTTTTACACATGGAGTTTGATATTCTAATTCCAATAATGATGTATTTATTTTCTGAATACAATATATTCAGTCGGCACATTTAGACCAACTTTTTTACATAACATTTAAAAGGCTACGAATTAAAGTAAAAACATTTCATTCAAAAAATGTATTGAATTTTTGGAGTTAGAATACTTTTAATTGATTTTAAAAATGTTTTTAAGAACATTGTTTTTTTTTAAGATTGTTTTAAAAATATAAACATTATTGAATAAAACGAATTAAATGCCTTAAAAAACATAAAACATAATTTTATTAAAAGATAATTCACGTTTGTTTAAACAAATATTGTTTATAAATTAAATAAATATTAATTTAATATCATAAATGTGAAAGTAAACAATTAAATATAATATGGCATTGATATACTACAACATGTAATAATTATTATGTATATTTGTCTGCTTTAACAGTCACGTGTTCGTTGTTTATAATAAAGTTAAAAATGGTAAAATACGTACAAAATAAAAACTAGTGGAAGAAGAAGTTGCGTTAAAACCGCAGCCATACCTTCGTGCATGATGGTGTCGTCAGTCATTCCAAAGATCTTGAAGAGGAACCACTTGAACTGACCACAGTCCAGACCCACCTGACTGCCCCCAGGTGTGGTGGGTTCCTTCAGCAGCAGGTGGAACTGTCGGACCAGACACTGGACCTCGGTGCTGCTGACTGACCTCCCCCCCCCCCCCACACACACACACACACACACACACACACACACACACACACACACACACCATCAAAGTCATGACGTTTATTCATTTTAATGTAAAGTCCATGTACTCACAGTGGTCTCTGCACAACCCCTCGGTTAGATTCTTCATGGAGTTCTTGGTTATGGACATGTTTTCTAACCAGGTTCGGACAGAAGAAGAAGAAGAAACTCAAGCGCTCTTCAGCGCCGACGATGTTGTATCGTTGCTATGGTAACGTGCCGCACGACTACTGCGCTCACGTCGACGATAAAAACGATCAAATCGAAATGGCGATTAAAAGTCTCCGTATTTATAAACTTAAAAGGCATTTTGAAAGAAAGCCAAGAAAACCAAAAAACACCAACAAATCAAGTGGTTGTGTATGACACAATAAAGTGAAAAAAGACTATAGATTTTTTGAAGTATAAAATAAGGTAAATATAATCTAAACTCTTTTTTTTTAGCGTTTAACCCCGGAATTGTAAGAAAAATAAGAGTTTATTATTATAAACCCCCCTTTTTAGTCTTTTTTTAGACTTTGGGTATATAAACTAGATCGTGAATGAGTTGAACATTCTAACTTATAATACACTTGAATGTACTTGAATAAATAATATTCGTGTCTAATATAAAATAAATTATTTACAACAGTATTTTCGCTACGTGTTTCCTGCGCTCTGATTGGATTATGTCACTCACGTGGTGTGCGGGTTGCGGAAGTAAGTCGATTTTGAAATAGTGGAATGTTTAAATAATAAAAAATAAAATAACTTTCTGATGAAAAATATCGTTTACAGTGGTGTTGACGGTTTCACGGTCTGGATTTGAATTTGGAAACATCTATAATAAAGACATTAACACATTCCACTTTTTACTCAATTTCCTGATATATATTCCGAAAAAATACGTCACATTTGCCAAAAAAAATATAAATACTTTTTAATATCATCGAATCATCTTGTTGATGTCTTTCCTGTTGCTCAACCTTTATGAATCTAATTCTAAAATACTGAAACTTCAGTTTTCAACACAGGTTAAAAAAAAAATGGACATTTGCTTGTAATGATATTTATTTTAGAAACAAAGGAAGTTTATTTCTGTTTAAACAAATACAATTCAGTGAAAAAACACCGTCATACATATGATTTATTGGAGGTTAGAGGTGTGATCCTGTGTGTGTGTGTGTGTGTGTGTGTTACGAAGCAGCATAGTTTGGACAATAAATAAGATTAAAAAAACAGTATTTGTTAGTTCCTTTTCAGCGCCATTTAATATACTAGCTCAACACAACTCTAACATCTGGCTTAAGAACATGTTACATGACATTTAGTTTCAACTCTACATGTCTCTGATTAATACACACTATTGAACCCATACAGAGAAAAAAAACAAAGTAGAATGTGCAGTGATGCTCTTTGTCTGAGTGTTTTTGTTTTGAGTCAGAATCACTGCGTCAGGTTCGCTCTGATGACCAGAGACGCGTCGACCCAGATGTTAGGGTTGTTCATCACCGAGGTCCAGACCAGGATCTCCTCCTCGGTCGAGTCCATCCAGCTCACGGCTTCTCCGTAGCTGCATCCTGCAGGTAAACACGCGTCAATATCAGAGTTATTAAAAATATATTAAACACTTATTGTGTTTTATCTTTGTCGTTTTGTTACCCAAACAAATACACGTCATCTCATGGAAATATATATTCAAATATAAATTCCTCTCACATGAAACAGGGGCATGTAAAGTCAGAAATAAATAAAACATAACAATACAACGATATAATCAAAGTGGCAAACAATTTGTATTTACTACTCTTTTTATAAATTTAAAAGACATTTAATAAGAAATAAAAAAGCCAAGAAAACAAAGAATAAAATCAGCTGTTTTGGAATGACACAATCAAGTAAAAAAAAAAAAAAAAGAGTTAAAATATTGGTTGAATCTATACCTCTATTTGCTCGGAAGTTAAGCGCCCTCTAGTGTTCACCTTATATGATTTTGCGTATAAAAATTAGATCGTGAATGAGCTGATAAGAAAATCTATATTTAAAGTCAGGAAAAGTCGAAATGAACTACACAAATATAATAATCAGAGCAGATTTATGTCAACATTAGATTAAAAATAAATAAATAAAGCTAAATATAAAATTAAGTTGATCACGGATATATATATAAATGTAAACCTTAACCTAAGTTTATATATATATATATATGTAATCAAAATATTATTCAATTGAAATGTCAATTATTTAACGAGTAAAAACAACAACGATATAAATAAACTTTATATAACTATTGTTGACTGTATATTAACGTGACTATAGGGTGAAAAAGTCGACTTGATTATATAATATTTCCTCTTATATTGACACACAAAGTTCAGATTGAGGACGACACACTTGTGTGAGGACAACACACTTGTGTGAGGACAACACACTTGTTTTCTCAGCGTTTGTGTTGAAGGTGAGATGGAAGTGACCGTAGTTTGACTTCTGTCTGGTGACGTCAGCGTCTGAAACACTGTCTGTGACGCAGCGTTTTACATCCACTGAACTGAAATCTATAGATAACATTGTGTGTTTGTGTTTATGTTTGTCTGTGTATGTGTGTGTGTGTACGTTTGTCTGTGTGTAGTTCTGTGTCTTTGTGTGTGTCTGTGCATGTGTGGTTCTGTGTGTACATGCTCGTGTGAGTGTGTGCGCAAGTGTGTGTCTGTGTATGTGTGTCATTCTGTGTGTGTCCATGTGCATCTGTGTGTATTTATGTGTCTTTGTGTGTGTCTGTGCAAGTGTGATTCAGTGTGTACATGCTCGTGTGAGTGTGTGCGCATTTGTGTACATTTGTGAGTGTGCATGTCTTCCTGTGTATTTTTTATGTATCTGTGTACATGTGTTGTCCTGTGTGTGTGTGCATCTGTGTGTATTTCTGTGTATTTGTGTTTGTATGTATGTGTGGTTCTGTGTGTACATGTGCGCTTTAGTGTGTGGTCTGTATGCATGTGTGTCTGTGTGTATGTGTGCATGTGTGCCAGTATGTATTTGTTTGTGTGTCTGTGTAAGTATGTACATGTGTGGTTCTGAGTGTACATGTGCGCATGAGTGTGTGTTTGTGCGTGTCTATGTATTCATGTGTGTGTGAATATTCGCCAGTGTGTTTCTGTGTATGTGAGGGTGTATGTGTGGATCATTGTGTACATGTGTATTTGTGTGCATCTTTGCATGTGTGTGTCTGTGTATTTACGTATGCATGGTTGTGTGTTTGTGTGTGTGTTTGTGTGCGTGTGTTAGACTGTGTGTATATGTTTACATTTTGGTTCTGTGTGTGTACGCATTTGTGGTTTTGTGTGTACCTGTGTGTGTTCATCTGTGCGTTTGTGTCTCTTTGTATGTCTCTGTGACTTTTGTATGTTTGGTTCTGTATGTACATTGGTGTGTATGTGTGTGTGTGGTTGTGTCCGTGTGTGGTTCTGTGTGTGTGGCTCTGTGTTTACATGTATGCGTTTGTGTGTTTGCTTTTTTCTTTGAGGTCAGTGAAAACACAACTACTGTGCTGTGTTGAAAACACAACTACTATGATGTGTTTCAAACACAACTACTATGATGTGTTTCAAACACCACTACTGTTGTGTTGTTCACTCCTGCTTGTCTTTGTCTCCAGACTGTTATTCTTCTCCAGAACTTTCTCCTGCGGACACGTCTGAGTTTGTTCATGGAAATCAACTGTTCCAGTTTTTAAACAAACACAAGATCACACATGTTCACTTTTACTTCCTCTGCCTGTGTGTGCGTTTGGATGGTTGTTTCTTTGTGTTTATGTGCGTTTGGATGGTTGGTTGTTTGTGTTTATGTGCGTTTGGATGGTTGTTTCTTTGTGTTTATGTGCGTTTGGATGGTTGGTTGTTTGTGTTTATGTGCGTTTGGATGGTTGTTTCTTTGTGTTTATGTGCGTTTGGATGGTTGGTTGTTTGTGTTTATGTGCGTTTGGATGGTCACTTTATGTGTGTTTGTGTATTTGCACTGCGGAATTTTGTTTGTGTGTGTGCTTGCATTTGGATGGTTGTTTGTGTATGTGTTTGTGTGGTATTTTTTGCGTTTGGACGGTTGTTTGTGTGTCTGTGTGTGTGTGTGCATATGTGTATTTGTGTGTTTTTTTGACGGGATTTTTGTTTCTGTGTGTGCATCTTTGTGTGTTTGTACTGCGGAATGTTGTTTATTTGTGTGTTTGTGTGTGTTTTTCTTTGCATTTGGATGGTTGTTTGTGTGTGTTTGTGTGTTTTTGTGTGTTTTTGTGTATTTGTACTGCAGAATGTTGTTTGTGTGTGTTGTGTGAGGATGATTGTTTTTGTGTGTTTTTGTGTGTGTTTATCTGCTTGTGTGTTTGAGAGATGTGTGTGTGTTTGCAGATGTGTGCGTGTGTGTGTTTGTAAGTGTGTGTGTGTGAGAAAGATCAAACAACAGCACAACATGAACAAAAGGTCGACTATTAAGAACTCTCTCTCTACATATATATATATAGAGAGAGAGAGAGAGAGAGAGAGAGAGAGAGAGAGAGAGAGAGAGACAAGGATAAAAGTCTTAACACCAAGTGTGTCTCACCGGTGCCGCTGCTGAGCCGAACTCCTCCCAGCATCAGCGTCTTCATGCCGTCACGATGCCACACGGTCAGTTCTGCACACGCCTCCTTCAGGTCTCCGGGCTGGAAGCCATCGTAGACCATGGTGTGGTTGTAGGAGGGGCTGACCGGAGCGCTTCACCACACGGGTCTTCTGACCGCTCTGACAACTGGCGTCCGGGAGGATGTAACTGTCCAGGGATGAGAGAGTTTTTAGTTTTTAATGTTCATTAAATGTTTTTATTCTATAGTGATACAACACACCAAAACTTTTCATTTTGTTTTATTCTTTAACAAGTCATTGTTAGATATTTTCAGGATATAAATACTATACTAGTATTTCTTTGCCAGGGAATAGAATTATGGGTAAAAAAGTTAAAAAACAACTTCTTTATCTATTGATTGTATTTTTGTCTGGACAGAGAAATAATAAAAGATACATAGAGACGGACAGAAGGAGATAGATGGAGACAGACAGACAGATGTAGACAGACAGACAGATGTAGACAGAAATAACAGACAGATGAAGAAGGACAGACAGATGTAGACAGAAATAACAGACAGATGTAGAGAGACAGACAGATGTAGACAGAAATAACAGACAGATGTAGAGAGAGAGACAGACAGATGTAGACAGAAATAAGAGCACCGATGTTTGAAGAGAGAGGACAGACAGATGACAGAAAGAAAAGAGAGACAGACAGATGTAGACAGAAAGAAATAGAGAACAGACAGATGTAGACAGAAACAACAGACAGATGTAGACAGAAATAACAGACAGATGTAGACAGAAAGAAACAGACTGATGTAGAGAGACAGACAGATGTAGACAGAAAGAAACAGACAGATGTAGAAGGACAGACAGATGTAGACAGAAAGAAACAGACTGATGTAGAGAGACAGACAGATGTAGACAGAAACAACAGACAGATGTAGACAGAAATAACAGACAGATGTAGACAGAAAGAAACAGACTGATGTAGAGAGACAGACAGATGTAGACAGAAACAACAGACAGATGTAGACAAGAAAGAACAGACAGATGTAGACAAGAAAGAAAGAAACAGACTGATGTAGAGAGACCCAGACAGATATGTAGACAGAAATAAACAGACAGAGTGGGCAGAAAACAGACAGATGTAGACAGACACCAGAAAGAAACAGACTGATGTAGAGAGACAGACAGATGTAGACAGAAACAACAGACAGATGTAGGCAGATGTGTAGACAGAAAGAAACAGACTGATGTAGAGAGACAGACAGATGTAGACAGAAACAACAGACAGATGTAGAGAGACAGACAGATGTAGACAGAAACAACAGACTGATGTAGAGAGACAGACAGATGTAGACTGAAAGAAACAGACTGATGTAGAGGGACAGACAGATGTAGACAGAAAGAAACAGACTGATGTAGAGAGACAGACAGATGTAGACAGAAAGAAACAGACAGATGTAGAGAGACAGACAGATGTAGACAGAAATAACAGACAGACAGACAGAAGGAGACAGATGGAGACAGACATACATATGTAGACGGACAGATGTAGACAGAAAGAAATAGACAGACAGACAGACAGAAGGAGACAGATGGAGACAGACAGACAGATGTAGACGGACAGGTGTAGACAGAAAGAAACAGACAGGCAGACAGACAGAAGGAGACAGACATACTGATGGAGACAGAAAGAACCAGACAGATGTATAAAAATGGACAGATGGAGACAGACGTAGACAGCTGGAGACAAACAGACAGATGGTTCAATGGGCCGAGACACAGACCACAGACAGATTGTGACAGATGGACCAACGAAGATAGATGAAGACAGACAGACAGACAGACAGACAGACAGACAGAGGGAGACAGACAATAAGACAGCTGTGTAAAATATGCAGAAGGACAGAGACCGACAGATGGACAGTTGTAGAGAGACAGATGGACAGATGGAGACAGACAGACAGACAGACAGACAGAGACAGACAGACAGACAGACAGACAGACAGACAGACAGACAGACAGACAGACAGACAGACAGACAGACAGATGTAGACAGACAGACAGACAGACAGACAGACAGACAGACAGACAGACAGACAGACAGACAGACAGACAGAGAGACAGACAGACAGACAGACAGACAGACAGACAGACAGACAGACAGACAGACAGACAGACAGACAGACAGACAGACAGATAGATACAGATGTGTGTGTGATATATACAAGTGTCCGACCTTTTAACATAAGAGTCAATGGCGCCTCCTTTGCTGGTCAGGAGACCCTGAGCCTCCCGGAGCCAGATGTGAAGTTCTCCGCTCAGAGGTAGACCTCCACCTACAACA
Source organism: Callionymus lyra (assembly GCA_016630915.1). Classification (NCBI taxonomy): domain Eukaryota; kingdom Metazoa; phylum Chordata; class Actinopteri; order Syngnathiformes; family Callionymidae; genus Callionymus; species Callionymus lyra. The sequence goes on along the minus strand of JACEEU010000686.1, from coordinate 30,104,988 downwards.
TCCACCGTCTATCAATGTTCTCAACGTGTTTGACCTTCACACGTCTCACCCTCGTTTCCTTCCGGGACGAACTTCACCGAGAACATGAGGGTCCCTCGACCGTTCATGGTCTCCGGGTTCAGCTGGAACTACAGGAGTTACATAAAGAGTCGTTGAAATTCACCGCATGTCTGCCCTTCCCTCCGGCTCTTCCAGACGCTCGCCCTCCCTCCCCGTCTCAGACCAACATGAACATGGTCCTCACCCGCGGCTGCAGGTCCTGCCACAGCGGCTCTTTGAGGCTCCAGTCCCAGGAGGCCAGAGGAACCTCCACCTCGCCCAGGAACACGTTGTTGCCCAGCGGCTCCGAGTGCCAGACCGACATGTTGAGGGTCCGGCTCTTCAGCTCGCTGCCGCGCACCTTGTACTGCAGGAGACAAGCCTTTGAGTGCAGTTCTGACGCAGAAATACTTTGTTTTTAAATGTGGTATGAATGTGAAAGTATTTATCTGTTCTTCAATCCTTGGGTTTGAGTTGAGTTTACCTTCAGAAATACAACAAAACTGCTAATATTTCGTTAAACGTTTATTTTATTTGAATACTATACTTTCTTATATGTTACGGGGTGGTATTCTTTACCTCATTGTTAGAAACTAGCTAAGTTAGCAAGTTTAGCATTCAGTTAACATTTTACTATTACTTTAGATTAAAAGATATACTATCTATTATGTGTTACGTCGTACTTTACCTAAGACTGTAGCTAGCATCCTTATTAACTAGATAAGCTAGCAAATATAGCATTAAGTTAACGTTTTACTTTAGGTTTTCAGCTACAAAAAAATACTTTCTATTATATGTTACGGGGTGGTATACTTTAGCGCAGAACAATTGTAGCTAACATTGTTATTAACCATCTAAGCTAGCAACTATAGCATTCTGTGTAAAATTTACCTCCATTTACATTTAAAAAATAAAATCCCTTCTATTATGCGTTACGGGGTGGTGTACTTTTCCTCAGACTGTAGCTAGCATCCTTATCAACTAGCTAAGCTAGCAAATATAACATTAAGTTAACATTTTACTTTAGGTTTTCAGCTGAAAGGAATTCTTTCTATTATATGTTACGGGGTGGTATACTTTACTTTCCTCAGACTGTAGCTAGCATCCTTATCAACTAGCTAACTACAAGATAAAATTCAGTTAAAAGTTTTACTTTAGGTTTTCAGCTGAAAAAAATACTTTCTATTATATGTACGGGGTGGTTTCTGTCAGCACGCGAGAACAATTGTAGCTAACATTGTTATTAACCATCTAAGCTAGCAAGTATAGCATTCTGTGTAAAATGTACATCCATTTAGATGTAAAAAATTAAATTATTTTCTATTGTGCGTTACAGGGTGGTGTACTTTACCTCAGACTGTAGCTAGCATCATTATCTACTAGCTAAGCTAGCAAGTATAACATTCAGTTAAAATTTTACTTTACTTTAGGTTTTCAGCTGAAAGAAATACTTTCTATTATATGTTACGGGGTGGTATATTTTGGCACAGAATGATTGTAGCTAGCACTGTTATCAACCATCTAAACTAGCAAGTATAGCATTATGTTTAAAATGTACATCCATTTACATTAAATCCCTTTCTATTATGTGTTACAGGGTGGTATACTTTACCTCATAAAGACTGTAGCTAGCATTGTTATCAACCATCTAAACTAGCAAGTATAGCATTCTGTTCAAAATGTACATCCATTTACATAAATAAATCCCTTTCTATTATGTGTTACGGGGTGGTGTACTTTACCTCAAAATGCAGATAGCATCGTTATCAACTAGCTAAGCTAGCAAATATATCATACAGTTAATAATTTACTTTACTTTAGGTTTTCAGCTAAAAAAAAAACTTTCTATTATGTGTTACGAGGTGGTATACTTTACCGCATAAAGACTGTAGCTAGCATTGTTATTAACCATTAAAGCTATCAAATATAGCATTCAGTTTCAAATTTACATCAATTTACATATCAGTTTAAAAAATAAAATTCCTTTCTATTATGAGTTAGGGGGTTGTGTACTTTACCTGGACGGCAGGTAGCATCGTTATCACTAATCATTTTATCACTAGCTTAGCTAATCTATAACATTTAGTTTTAAAAGCACTTCATGTTGCATTTCAGTTAGAAATGAAAAATAGTTTCTAGTGCGCTACAGGGTGGTATATTTTACCTCAGAATTACTGACAAGCAAGTAGAGCATTTAGTTAACATTTTACAACAAGCTAAGCTAGCAAGTACAGCGTTCAGTTAAAAAATACTCCATGCTACACTTCAGTTGAAAAAAACAACTTTCTATCATTGTGTTACAGGGTGGTATATTTTAACTCAGGATCACTACAGCTAGCACCACTCAAATAGATAAGCTAGCAAGTATAGCATTAAGTTTTTAAAATAATCTTTCCGTTATCTGCTACAAACCTTACCTCAGAATCACAGCAGCTAGCGCCGCTATCAAAAAGCTAAGCTAGCAAAGTTAGCATTCTATTTGTGTTTACAACACTGGCAACAAAGGTTTTTTGATTCTGATTCTGAAAAATGTATTTTATTTTTACATCTCAGAGGAAGAAGAAAAATACTTTTGACTAACTAGAATAGAAAATTAAATAATAAAAACTGCTTCAGTCCTTGGCTCCTGCAAGAGTTTGAGTGATGTAACTAAAACGTGTTTTTCCAGAATATCTAAGCGTTGGTGCGACTTCAAAACGCTACTATTACTACTATAAAAATGAAAATATTAAATTTATTAATGAAAAAATGTCATGGTGGAAAAGATAAAAAACAATGTAATGCAAAATTACATTTTTAAATGTTAACTGTTTTATAAGTAAGAGAGAGAAAAAATAAATGTAAAAATAAATATAATAAAAATAAAAATAATCTGCTAAAGAACCACCAGGGATTTTAAATGAAATTGCTACAAGTAAAGGTGTGTGTTCTCTGAATGTCTATTAGTTAATAAATAAATAAAACGTAAATATGAAGTAAAGACAAGCTCGAGTGGAAAGTTTTACTCCTTTAGTAAACTTTAGTTACACAACTTTTTTCTTTCATTTTAAGACCAAAATAAATGGTGTTTTTATATCAATTTTGCCACAATTGACTTCAATATTTGCTGTCATCACAAAGTGTCAGATATCACTTGGATTTGCACGATGGCCACTGACCACTGCGGAGATCTTTTCTAAAAAACATCCCTGGATCTAAAAACAAACATCTGACGGTCGACAGTTTTTTCTTTTGTTTGTTTCTCACTTTCAGCGTTTGATCGTAGACCGGATTCTCCGTCTTCTTCTTCACCGTCGTTTTCCGTTTGCTCTTCCTGGACTTGTCCGGCAGCAGGTACGCCTTGACGTACCTGTCACGCACACACACACACACACACACACACACACACACACAGGCATCAACATCACACACGTCACGAACAGCTGGCGAGGTACTCACGGGTCCACGTGGGTCCTCCCTCCCGAGGCGATGCCCTCGCACCTGAAGACCCGGACCGCCAGCTCCTCCTTCGAGGCGTCGTAGACCAATGAGAACTGGATGCGACCCTGGACCTCCACCAGCCCGAACACGCCCGAGCTGAAGAGACTCATCATGCTGCCGTTCAGCTACGACACACACACACACACACACACACACACACACATGCAGAGATCAGCTCCTGCGTCATCGCCTTCGAGCTGAGTCACTTCGCCTCCGTCAGAGTGTGTGTGTGTGTGTGTGTGTGTGTGTGTGTGTGTGGGTGTGTGTGTGTGTGTGTGTGTGTGTGCTCTCACGGTGAAGTTGGAGTGTACACTGTTGGACGAGTTGCTTAATTTCAGATAAGTCATCTCGGTTTCCTTCAGCGAGCTGCTGATGGAAAGTTTGTCAGGATCCAGATCCTCCTGGAAACAAACACATCTTTAATTCTTAAACGATTATAAACTATTTAATCTCTCGTTGTATTTTTGGCGGATTATTTTTTTTCTCTATCGTACTCTATTTACGACTGAATTATTGGCGTAAATGTTTGAAAAATGGAATTGAAAAATAAATTTGTTTTTGTCACATTTTTGCAGATGTTTAGATGAAGGTTGATTTGTTTCTATGTCATTCAATCAAAGGAAAATGTTTTCAAAAACCAAAAAAATTGTTTGAATGCAAAAAAAATGTAGTTGAGATAAAAAAATGCATTTCAATTTGTTTTTTGGGTTTTTTTCAATCTATTTTCTTTGCTTGTAGTATTATGAATATAGTTATTGGTAGGATATGTGTCTTTATAATTCAATATTAATATGAATATTACATTTTTATAATTTAATAAGAAAAGTTGCTTCAAAGAGTGAAAAAAGGTTTTATGTTGTTTGAAAAATTATTATATTGTAAAGAAATAAATCAAGCTTTATATGTTTATAACATAAAAGCATGACTTATGGCCATGTTTTTAGTTTTTAAATAGCAACCTGTAACGCTTAGATAATCTGAAAAAGACACTTCTAAATTACATCACTCAATCCCTTTATTATCTTATTTTTCATTTTTAATTGAGGTCAGTTAAGCTTAACCTTAGCATCCGCTAACACTTAACATAATGTTTTTTTCTTAAGTGTAAATAAAGTCAATTTAAAACTTGACGCCTTTCTTGCTAGCTTAGCTGATAGCAGCGTTAGCTTCAGTCATTCTGACGTCAACACCCAGTAACACAAAAAAAAAAAAATTCCAACTGAAATGCAAAGGCAAATGCAAAGTACATTTCAACTGATTGCAATACTAGCTAGCTTAGCAAGTTGATAACAGCGCTAGCTGCATTAATTCTGAAAAACAAAAAATACAATTTTAATGCAATTTTAAGTCCTATTGAGGTATAGTTTATCACCGTGTAACACATTGATAGTTGATTGCTATACTTGCTAGCTGAGCTAGTTGATAACAGCGCTAGTGCCAGTTATTCAAATGTAAAGTAAACCACCCTGTCCCACATAATAGAAAGACGTTATTTTTTCAACTGACATGTAGCATGGAGTATTTTTTAACTGAATGTTGTACTAGCTAACTTAGCTATTTTACTGAAAACGTAAGGAAAGGTAAAATCTTAACTAAATGGTATACTTAGCTAGTTGGTAACAATTGCTAGCTGCAATTATTCTGAGGTAAAAATAGACTGCGCTTAAACAGCCAATACAAAGTATTTTTTGTGTAAACAAATATGTAAACTGAAGTAATTTTCAAACGGAATGCTGTACTTGCTCACTTAGCTAGGTCATTCTAAGGTTTATATACTGTTACACATAATTCTTTTTTTTTCAACAAAACTGTAAACTAAACTCATTTTCAAACGGAATGCTATACTTGCTAGCTTAGCTAGCGCATTTTAAAGTTAATATACCGAAACACACATAATTCTTTCTTTTTTCAAGTGAAATGTAAAGTGATTTAAATTTGAAACTGAACCCTATAATTTAACTTGCTAACAGCTAGCGCGCTAATGCTATGTATCTAAGTTATGTGTATCTCCCGTTACATAACAAAACTACCTTTTCTATTGTCCAACTGAGGACATTTATGAACGTTTTATTTCGAGAGAGAAAAACACTAAAATGGTTGCAAATAAACGTTTTTTTCTTTATGTCTCAAATGGATATTATGGGATGGTAAATAAGAATTCACCTGCTGTATTAGAAATATTAATACACAAATAAGAAGGGGGTAGAATTGAATTATACTGGATGACATTTATGTTATTCATAATAACAAAAATATCCCTAAATAATTTAATACATGTGTGCGAGAGACATGTTGAATCATGAAAATGTACTAAACATTTGCCACGTTCTATTTATCCTAACTAAAAATAAAAATATAGAGTTTTTAAATATTGAATTATCTAGAAAAAAACAAGCCTTTGAGTTTTGCCAGTAAATGCAAAACATGTAAAGTTTAACTTGCAGCTAAAACTAAACCAAACAGAAGCAGTTCATCTGCAGGTAGAACCAGTCCAACCAGACCCGGTCACCGAAAACCTCTCGTTCTATGTATCCAAAGATTTTTGTGAATCTATAACGTGGTGTCACGTGATCGAAGACGTTACCTCCGATTCTTCCGAGTGTCCGTTCGTTCTCAGGTCGCCGTCTGGAAGAGAATCCAAACAATTACACAGAGACTTACATACGTTTTTAAATGAGGTTTAATTTCAAACTTCCTGTTACAAACAGTTTGCTAAAGAGTCTTGAAAGATTCTGTCGCCTCGTGTGAGTTTGACACGTCGACACTAATGTCTTTTATGGAATTCACAGAGACGTGTGAAGCTAAGACATTGAACATGGAAAAAAAACTAGCTAAGAAAAGCTTGAGTGAGTTTTTTGTTTCAAGATCAGAACATTTGATCGCTTCACAATTCAACTGATGGTCCTCATCCTTCGAGCGTCCCACTGTCACGGAGACCAGGGGTCACTTGTGGCCCCCTGAGTTTATGTAAAATTTACACTATAGAACCATTATGTCAAGTAGGAAAAACTATACCTTGGAAACAAGTACTTCAACTTAATGCTTTTCTGATATTTCAGTCATTTTGTAGATGTTTTCAATAAGGGGTCATTTAAAATATCAAGGTTCCAAAGACGGTCCCTGGGTCCAGCCTTTAGACAGGCGATCAAATGTAATCAGGGGCCACTTTATATACTTGTGACTTTTGTGAGGGGCCGTCTAAGGCTAAAAGCAAAAAGCCAAAAACAACACAAATAAATTAAATGAATGCTCCTCCCATGATGCAACACTAATAGTAATCTATCCTGTAATAAAGAATACATTTAAATATTACAATAACGTTTTTCTTTCAATAAAATTATATAAAAACTCAATTTTCTCTCAGATAATATTCACGAAAAGGACAAAGAAAAAACTAAGAAAAAAAATCCTAAACAAAAAACTTGTATGTATATAGAAATGTATATTTTGTGTAAATCCAATAATAGATAAATCAATAAAAATGTTAGATATCAGAAACACCTTCTACATCTTCTACTCTGACCTCAATACAGTAAAAGGACCTCACGTGACCCCCGGGGACACACTTATATATATATATTTACTTTAGAATATTTACTAAATTAAATGTATTTAAAATGAAATATTACACAATAAAAATTTAAATAAATATTCTCAAAATTAAATGTGATTGAGGTTTAAAGAAATGAAATATGACACAATAAAAACGATTATTTAAATGTATTTTATGGTTCTTTTCATTTCTTAAAGAATTTAAATCAATAATTTCTTTATTTTAAGGATGGATTCGTTTGTTTTGTTTTTTTTTAAAATAATGACTTATATAAAAATGAAATAATAGACAATAAAAAAATCTTGTTTAGATGTATTTTATGATGTCATATCATAATTAATTTGAATATTTTGCATTTGCTTGGTTGCTGTTACAAAAGTTATTAAATATAACAAGGTTTTCTTTATTATCTTTATATTATTAAAAAATGCGATCTAATTAAAGCTTAAACTTATTTCAAAATGTCCTTTTTATTATAATTTTTTTCAAGTTAGCTCATTTTCCCTTCTTTCTTTTTGCTTGACGGCCCCTCACAACAGTTTATAATGTGGCCCCTGAGGGAGGTTAACTGCCAACCCCTTTGTAAATGCCAGGATGTAAAAACAAACACTACAGAGTTAGTTTTGTCACCTCAGTTATATAATACACCCTATATTTAGGAGTATATTTTTTTATTTATTGACCCAGTGTTTTTTGTATTTGTATTTGATATGTTTTGTTGTGTTTAATCTACAGATTTTGATAGTATTATATAGTTTACTGTTTATTTACAAGCCTGGAGCTGTTTGTTTCTTGTAATGTGATCGTCTTCAGTCAACGTTTGTCGAGTGTCGTGTTTGTGTGAAGTCGCTCTTTTCACCTGCAACTAAATCTACCTTCTTGTCACTGTACTTTAGTTCTATTCTAATAGTAAAATCATACAAAAGGATCGTATTAGTTTTTCTACACTGAGATACGGATCAGGCTTCCTTCATCCTTTCACAATAAAAGCTTGAAGAAGTTTCTTGGCTACTCTAATTGAACAAATGTTGATGATTGAACAGGTTAAACAGCTTATTTAGATGTTTTTATGGTTCTTTTAGTGTTTTAAAGAATTTAATTCAATCATTTATATATTATAAGGTTGAATTTGTTGTTTTTTAATTTATAAAATTGAATATTTGCATAATTAAATGTTCTTCAAATTAAATATTAGACGATGAAATAGATTCTATATTTTTTTTCATTTCTTTTTTTGTTTAAACTAGTGGATTGAATAGTTTTTATATTGAAAGGTTGATTTGACTTTTTTTTAAATTGAATATTTACTAAATTAAAAGTTTAAATCTAATTAAGTAGTACACAATAGAAAAGCTTATTAAGAGGTATTTTATGGTTCTTTTCATTATTTATTTTACTATTTTATTAAAAAAATGTTATATTGAAAGCTGGAATTTGTTGTTTTTTAATAATGAAGTTTTAAAAATTGAAATTTAACAATAAAAGCTCAAGTTCTTTTTAATTTGTGTCCTTAGATATTATGTTTGAGGTTTTACACACTTATTTTTGAGTTTTTTTAATTAGAAAAATTTAAATTAGGTTCAATATGCTAACGTCACGGATGAACTTCTAAATCATGACTTCCCTTCATACCTGCAGGCGACGTGGAAAGATAAAGTTGTTGCATCTTCTGGAAGAAAAGAAAATGTTGCATCTTTAGATTTTTGTGATTATAAACACAGTTATACCTCATTTATGAAACACAATCAGTAAAGTAAAGATACTAACTTTTATTTCAACTTGCAATTTGAGCTCAACAACATTGACCTGAACAGTTTCCGTAATGCTTTGCCGCCCAGCCAACCAATCACAGCTGACGATCACATTTGACGGAGCGACATAGAATTTAAATGCAGGTATTGTAGCGACCAATCAGTCTTCACTAGATAAAGCAGTGTGTTGAAAGGCATCATGGGAGTTTTTTGCTGGCACTGTAAGTAAATAAATCAAATATTTTGAAACAGTTAAAACCAAAAATTGTTATTCTGACTTCAGGATCTATTGGATTGAATCATTTTTTAAATGAAAGGTTCATTTTTCATTATTGAAATAATTTAGTTATAAAAATGGAATATTTACTAAATTAAATGTATTTAAAATGAAATATTACACAATAAAACAGTTTATTAAGATGTATTTTGTGGTTATTTATTTGTATTTTTTTTAAATATTTAATTTAATATTTCTTATATTGAAAGGTTGCATTTTTTGTTTTTAAATAATGAAGTTATAAAACTTTCATATTTTCTAAATTAAATGTACCTTAAATGACATATTATACAATATTATTGCTTATTTAGATGTATTTTGTGGTTATTTAAAAAAATAAATGAAGCTATTTAATTCAATTTTATTTATATTTAAAGGTTATTGGTTTTTAATAATGAAGTTATAAAATGTCAATATTTGCAACATTAAATGTAACTTCAAATGAAAACTACACATAATATAGATATTTAGATTTTTGATTGATTTTTTTATGGTTCTTTTCATTTTTTAAATATTGGATTTAATAATTTCTATATTGAAAGGTTGATTTTATATATATATATATATATATATATATATATATATATATATATATATTTTTAAACACCATAAGGTTGTGTAAACTCAAATAAATCAAATGTTTGAAACAGTTCAAAAGAAAATAGTTGTTTCTGTTACTGCAGGATAATACAATATTATCAAGTGTGTAGTACTGTGTGTGAAAAACCACAAACACACAAAAGCCAGAGACCACTTCAGACGCACAAACTCACCTCTTCCACATGATTCTTCCTCCTGGTCGGGACAGATTTGGAACTTCCTTGGATCCTAAAAATAAAGATTAAAAAAATACATTTTTAATATGATTTTCTTGTGTGAAAACTCTTCTCTCTCTCACTTCTTAATCCTTAACGTGTCTTCGCAGGAACTGATCTCGTCTCCTGCGTCGCCGCCGTCGTCGTCTTTCGTGTTCGGCAAGGCGTCGAAGAGCGAAGCCAGCGGCACGTCGGTTGCTACGGCGACAGGAGATTAGTTGAATTTATCAGTGTTTTTTTTTCAAAACGGTGCCCGAGGGACCGACCTTTGCTCCTGGTCCTCTTGTGGTGTCTGATGGTGGCGTAGACCAGGTCGCTGCTGGACATCCTGCTGAGGTGGCGCTTGTTGCGCTCCTCGTTGAACCAGGCGCCCGAGAGCGACTGCAGCTGCTTGTCGTCCGTCTCTCTCTGCAGGAGCCGCCTGGAGGTTTGACACAAATATAGTTTTTAAAACAGTTTTACTGAAGTATATAGCAGTGAAAATGTTTTTATTTATTTATTTTCATCGACATTTGTGTCGTTTCTAAGCATTTATTCTTTTTAATTATTGAATTGAGAAAATGTTGTATTTTTAAAATAAAAGTTGTTTTTTTTTTACACATTTCGGCACCTACTACTTACAATAATTGAAAATAAAAATTCAAAATTTTAGATTATCGTCTGCGCCTTGATTGGCTGAAAGATTGCCAACATTTTTATGTTAAATTTAAAAGGCGATAGATTTAAAAAAAAAGTTTATTTACTTTACTTTTTATTTAAAAAAGAAAATCTATTTTTTTAATTCAATTATTAAAAAAAAAACAAAAAAAACAAACAAATTCAACCCTTTGATACATAAAATTTAATTGAATTATTCAAAAAAATAAAATGCAAAAAAACAACAAACTAAGTGAAAGGTGTGGAAAAAAACTGAAATTTAGAAGAAAAAAAACAAACACATTTCGTTCAATTATTAAAATAACAAAAATTCAGCCTTTCAAAATACTAATTATTAAATTCAATAAAAAACAATTCAACTTTTGAATGAAATCGGTTTAATGTTTACGTGTAAAAGAGATGATTTCATTTTTGAAAATGTTTTATTTGTTAAATCAATCAAAAAAGCAAACATGGGAAAGAAAAATCATTCATTTAAAAAAAAAAAAAGGATGAATTGCTTAGTTTAATTATTAACAAAACAACAAATTAAATATTTTAATATCAATTATTCATTAAAAACAAAAGTCTATAAAGAAATTATAAAGTTTAAAAATAACAACAACTATTAAATGCAAAAAGAAATAAGTTTGTGTCAAAAAATAAATTAATTCTGAAAATATTCGTTTTTCTTATTAAATAATTTCTTAAAAATCGTTTCAATGAAGAAAGTATTTAAAACATTCAACCTTCAATATTCTGATACTTTCCGAGTGTTTTGTCTCGGGTCCATAAAAGCTTCTTTTGTCGGCGCCACATTAAGAGTCGCAGGATTATGAGTAAGCTTCAAAATAAACAGTTACACGGTTCAAATGTCAGGACTTTACGTATTTGTTCAGTCCAAACATACGACGTTTGATTTGTGACAACCAATCACAGAGACCGGAATAAGCTCGTTTCTGATTGGCTGTTTGGTTTCACGAACAACAGGAAGAAGCAAACGTGGAAACTATTGTTTGTTCGACATTTTTACTTTTTCTTGCTGCTGGAGTGAGCGCTTTAATGTTCAGAAACACTTGAACGCAACACTTTTTAACGGCACGTTGTTGCCATAGGAAACCAAACAGCCAATCAGAAACAAGCTTTCTCCGGCCTCTGTGATTGGTTGGCTCAACATACTTTGTGGTAGTTTGTAGAATAATGTCGGTCACATGGTCATATTGAGGATTCAGGAAGCTTCTTCTTTTTCTCACTGATCTGTCAATCATTTTGTGCTGAAATGGTTGATTTTTAATAGATGTGTTGATGAGGCTTCATGAAACAGCTGATTAGGTGATCATGATACTTTATTTTGAAAGACTGCTCTCTGCTTTATAATCTTCTCTTAGTTTGAAAATGATAAGATTAGCTTGTTTTTGTGGAGATGAAAATAATTTTTGTCGTTTTTTCAAAGTGAAAAAACTTTTTTTGTTTTCAGAAAAAATGAAAACATTTTGAAATAGATTTTTTTTTAACTGAAGTGAAACATTTTTTATGAGTATTTTTTTATGAAGTAAACTTTTTTTTTTCTTATAAGGTAAAACATTTCAAGCATTTATTTTAAAAAATTTTATTAAATTAAAAAAGAAAATGAGAGAAATGGTCTTTTATCAAAGTTCAAAAAAAGTTCTTAAAGGCTTTTAAATGAAATAAAAAAAAAAGTTATAGTTTTTTTTTAATTGAATGCTTTGATTTTGCATTTTTTGTTGAAGTGAAATTGTTTTTTTTTGTCCTTCTTTATATTTTGGTTTCATTTTTAAATTGAAACTAAAAACATTAAAAGTCCTTTATTTCATTTAATTAAAAAATAGTTTTTTATTGAAGTGAGAAAATATTTCAAGTTGTTTTTTTTATGTTTAATAAATGTATAAATGATTTAATTGAATCAAAGCCGATAAAACAGAGAGTGACATCTAGTGTTCAAAATAAAGACACTGTATCATGAAACTACCAGAGAGTCGAGAAAAATGTTCTAAATGAATATATAAATTAACGTAATTATTCATGTTGTTGCATTTAATTATTTAAAGTTATCTTTGGTGTTTGTTTTCCCTCTCAGCTATCAACAGCTTCAATCATTTTTTTATTTATATCTTAAGTTTGCTTCAGTTTCTTTTAATTATTAGATGTTTGTTGCCGTAATACTGGAATTTGGGAGAGAAGAAGTATTTTTTGTGAGTACTTTAAACACATATGGGCTTGTTTTTTTCTCCCAGTTATTAATGTATTTTACACTTAATTTATATTCAACATATTTAAACACAAACAGTCTTTAAAATCAATACTTATAACATGATAACATCTCTGCACTCTCGCTTGTTTTCTGTTTTTTTTGTTTTGTGTAATTTTTTCGATCTACAGCAGTTTTTCAACTCAACCCTTCAAACATTAAACGCCAATAAGACAGTTTCATTGGACATTTTGCGTACACATTTTGTAAAATAATTGTGACACTGTACGACACTTTACGACACTTTACGACACTTAAAGAAACTTTGACAAAAGACACTTTGTGACACTATTTGACACTTTACGAAACATTCTGACACTTTATGACACTTAACGTTACTTTAAGAAACTTTGAGACACTTTGTGACACTATTTGAAAAAATTCTGATAATTTGTGTAACTTTGCAACACTTTGTGGCAGCTTTTGACACTTTGCGACACTATATGACACTTTGCGACACTTTGTGATACTTTGCGGCACTAGTTGATCCTTTAAGAAAATCGATGACACTTTGAGAGACTTTGCGACACAATTTCAAATTTTTCCAACAATTTGTGTATCTTTGCAACACCTTGTAATACTTTGCAGCAGTTTTGACACTATGCAACACTTTGAGTCACTTTCTGGCACTTTTCATTACTTTAAGAAACTTTGCGACACTTTTTGAAATTGTTTTGACAATTTGTGTAACTTTGCTACACTTTGTGATACTTTGTGGCACTTTGAGTCACTTTGAGACACTTTGCCACATTATTAGCCCTTTTCTTCGAGAATTTGTGTAACTTCTTGAAACTTTGCGACACTTTGAGTCACTTTACGACACTTTGCGACACGTTGAGTCACTTTGCGACACTTTGAGTCACTTTACGACACTTCGAGTCACTTTACGACACTTTGCATTACTTTAAGAAACTTTGCGACACTATTTGAAATTGTTTTCGACAATTTGTGTCATTTTGCAACACTTTGCGACACTTTGCGACACGTTGAGTCACTTTGAGTCACTTTGAGTCACTCTGCGACACTTTACGACACTTGAAGTCACTTTACGACACTTTGCATTACTTTAAGAAACTTTGCGACACTATTTGAAATTGTTATGACAATTTGTGTCACTTTTCGACATGTTGAGTTACTTTGAGTCACTCTGAGTCACTTCGAGTCACCTCGAGTCACTTTGAGTCACTTTGCGACATTTTGCGATACTTTGCGACACTTTACGACACGTTGAGACACTTTGCGACACTTTGAGTCACTTCGAGTCACTCTGAGTCACTTTGCAACATTTTGCGACACTTTTCGACACTTAACGACACTTAACGACACTTCGAGTCACTTTAGGACACTTTGAGAAACTTTAAGAAACTTAAAGAAACTTTGAGAAACTTTGCGACACCTCTGACACTTTGTGACACTTTGTGACACTTTGAGTCACTTTGAGTCACTTCGCTGCACCTCTGACACTTTGTGACACTTTGTGACACTTTAAGAAACTTTGAGTCACTTTGAGTCACTTCGCTGAACTTCTGACACTTTGAGAAACTTTAAGAAACTTAAAGAAACTTTGAGAAACTTTGCGACACCTCTGACACTTTGTGACACTTTGTGACACTTTGAGTCACTTTGAGTCACTTCGCTGCACTTCTGACACTTTGTGACACTTTGAGACACTTTGAGACACTTTGTGACACTTTGAGTCACTTTGCGACACTTTGCTGCAAAGCCGGTGTCTCTGGTTGAGCAGAGCAGTTTTTAAAGCGATGTGAAGTCGACACAAACAACAGAAGATTTAACAACAAACACATTGAAAAAGTATCTACACAAAGCAAACAGTCAAGGCCGTCGCGACGTCTGTGTCGACAGTATCTGTAAGTAATCTGGCCCTCGGGAAAATTCTAGTCTCAAAACGTCGTCTCCCTGAAAAACCTCCTGGTTTATAACTGAACCGATACAAGTTTAAATCATCTTAAAACTGTTGTGTATCAGGGGTCAAAGGTCACAACGAGTCAAAGGGGTCAACACTGAGCACCGCGTCGGGTGAGAACGACGACACGTTAAGCCGACTGTCAAATAATCACCTCTGACCTTATGCGCCCCTCGTCATGACGACGCAGCTCCAGGTCTCGCTGCAGCACCTCCAGGATGGACGCCTGCTCCTCCTCCGACAGGTGGCTCAGGTCCATCGCGCCCGAGTCCTCTCTGGCCATGTCCCGGAGCGAGAAGATCCTCTTATTCCATCGTCTTCTCGGCGCGTCCCGAGCGAGAGGAGAACCTTGATCCGCGCGACGATCCCGGCATCTCCCGGAGACGAGGAGTTCCTGGACTTTTTTTGGCTTCAGGAGGTTCCGGCGTCTGAGGGGAGGGGAGAGATATTATGGGATGGAGCTCCAGGAGGACACACCCTTAAAGTACTACACGTTCTAGCAAACATTAGCAGGAGAACGTGTTGACAAAAGTGACCTTCAGACACACACCTTAAAGGGTTTTCCACAAGTGAGCGTCTCCCTTTTTTTATTTTAGACCTTGTCTCCCTGTGTCACTATGACGTTATTGAAGACTGATTTAATGTCGGCCATTTTATTTATTGACAAAAATATAAAAAATAATCATATATATAATTTCCACTAGTTTACAGGTTTATTTTCTGAGTAAACTTCACTAAAACGAGGCTCTTGATGTGTCAGGATCACATGTTCATTATTTTTTAAAGAATTAAATGAATGACATATATATATATATATATATATATTATATATATATATATATAGTATATATTTTACATTTTCATGATTCGTTTTTTCACTTTTTGTTGATTCAAATATTGGCTGAAAGTTATACATTTTTTATGTGATGAATTTAGAAGTATATCAATATCAAACTATATATGTAGAAGGAAAACTTAAAAAATATACTTAAAAAATACAAACAATCAAATACAAATAAATGTATCCCTTTTTTTATATATTGCTTTTATAATGGATGATTATTATTATTATTATTTGTATTGTATGAAATATATATATTATTATATGAGTGTGTATAAATAAATATATTTTTTGTTTTTTCAGTCCAATTTCATATATTATTATTATATATAATTTTAGACATTTTATATAATTTACATGATTTAATTTTAAAACATATATAAAATCAACCTTTCGACATATTGATAAACTTGACAGTACATGATGTAAATATAGTTAGAAAAAAACACCTTTCAGACAGTAATAATCAATAGAACATAAATTATATATATATATATATATTTATATATATATATATATATAATTGTTTTTTCTTTCTGGGAAACGAGGTAAAAATGCTGAATTTTACTATTGAAAATGTTTAAATAAAAAAATAAGAAAGAAAACAAGAGGAAACTTTCACATAATACTTTGTACATGGAGTTGTTTGTTGTGTTATATGTATTTATTTATTTATTTAAGTCAGTGGAACACTTTAAAAAAAAGTTATTTGTTTTTTGTGACGTCACTAAACCCTGGCAGACGATGACGTCATAACATGTAAAGACAACAAGTCTTCATCATCATCACATGACCAGTCTGAGCAGTCACGCGCGTGAGCGACACACGTCTGCCGTGAAAACAGTCCAAAGCAATCGATCCCAGAGAAAACATGTTTGAACTCCAGTGAAGCGTGAAACATTGAAATAATAATAAGAGATTTGTTCATCTCCTCCATCAGGGGGCGATGTTACCCTGACGCTTCTCTGGTGCATTTACTGATCGATTATCGATTATTTATCGACTTATTGACCGAATCTTAGTCGATAATCGACGCTGGACAACTTCTCTTATTATTAACTTTAAAGAAAGATTTTTTTAATGAAAAAAAAGGAAAAGAAAACTCACCAAAAAAGTTCCAAAAAGTAAACGCAGGTAGAATCGATTAATCCAATTGTGCGGCTATAATTGACGCATGCGCACAGACGAGTGAAGTGCGGAACATCTGTCAGCTGAAGAAGAAACAAACATGTCAAGAAGATCCAGGTGTTGTCGAGGAATGATGTCGTCGTGGACGCGTCCGAACCGGACTGTTCGGGGGTTGAGATCCCGAGTCCTGCTGACTCACCTCCTGTCTTCCATCAGGTCCTCCTGTCTTCCATCAGGTCCTCCAGGACTAGTTCACTTGTTCAACCACAGACGTTAACTAGAGTCAACACACTGACCACGCCCTCCGAGGCGCGAACAAACACACGCGCACGCGCCGTGTGTGTAGCAGTTGACGCCGTGTGTGTTTAGCAGGTGTGTGTGTGTGTGTGTGTGCAAGGTCTGGGAAAGATGGTGTCACGTGACCTGACGATCGACAAACAACCATTTCACGTAAAAGAACAAAACACTTGCGCGTTTATCTCTAAAGTTACGGTAAAGACGGTGGAAAGTTGCCAACAAGTGTCGCAATGATTATGAATGTGCTGAACTATTCCTGGATTTAAATATACAATAAACTTGTAAAATAAAAGGGCCTCATATTTTAATGTCCTTGAATACCAGTTCTGTGAGTTTTGTGAGACTTTACTTATACTAATATATGTACTAAAAATACATGTATATCAAAAATTACTCAAAATGATGGTTGAAAATTTCACTTGATCCTTTTACTATGCTTGTGAATCTGAAGGGAAATATAAAATAAAATGTCATTAGGTCGTAATATTTTAATTAACTTTTGGTTTAAGTTTACATTATTATGTTAATTATAAGATTAATATAATAACAGTCAGAGCTCTCGTGTGATATTATATAATTATATTTATTATAACAGTAATACAATAACAGTCTGAGCTCTCGTGTTGTGTCATATTATTATATTTATTATAAGAGTAATATAATATCAGCCTGAGCTCTCATGTTGTCATATTATTATATTTTTTTATAACAGTCTGAGTTCTCATGTTATTATGTTTATTATTAGAGTAATATAATAGTTACTGTCAGGTTGTGAGTGTTATTATATTTATTACAAGAGTAATTTAATAACAGTCTGAGCTCTCGTGGTTTTTCTTTTTTTTTTTTTTTTTTTTGGGGATTTTTAACCACCCGGGCCCCCCTTTTTTTTTTTTTTTTTTTTTTTTTTTAGTTATTTGGGGGCCCTTTTTTTTTTTTTTTTTTTTTTTTTTTTTTTTTGTTATGTCATATTATTATATTTATTATAAGAGTAATATAATAACGGTCTGAGCTCTCGTGTTATGTCATATTATTATATTTATTATAAGAGTAATATGATAACAGTCTGAGCTCTCGTGTTATGTCATATTATTATATTTATTATAAGAGTAATATGATAACGGTCTGAGCTCTTTTTTTTTTTTTTTTTTTTTTTTTTTTTTTAAGTTTTTTTTTTTTTGTTTTTTTTTTTTTTTTTTTTTTTTTTTTTTTTTTTTTTTTTTTTAAAAGTTATGGGGTGGGGGGTTTTGTTTTGTTTTGTTATAAAATATAATAAAAAAAAAAAAAAAAAAGGTATTATATTTAATAATATATAATAACAGTCGGAGCTCTCGTGTTATGTCATATTATTATATTTATTATAAGTGTAACATAATAATCTGATCGCTCGTGTTTTGTCATATTATTATATTTATCATAAGAGTAATATAATAGTATGAGTTCATGTCAGGAGTGTTTCTGTGGATCACGAAGCAAAGAAACTTTCAAACCGTCCTTTGTTGTCAGACTTGGATCTCGGCCACAGAGGCTTCACTGGATGTTTTGTGTGAGTTTATTCAGGCTTTAAGCTTCTGGCGCGACTGTCGCTGCACAGGCCCCCTGACGTGTTTATTTAATAAGGCCCCCGCATATTATTATATTTATATAAGATGTAATATAATAGTAGTGAGGGGCCCCCCGACACCCCTCTATCAGGAGAGCCTAAACATTATGACCACACATTTATTCTCTTCTTTTTTCTTTTATTGAACTCACCACGAACACAAACACACTCAGATCACACTCGGATCACGTCCTGGTGACGAAGGAAATATTTAAAGATCGATGAACGTGATGAGAATCGATTCACTTTCAACAACAACAGCAAACACTAGAATCACTGATGAGACTTTGATTCAAACACACGTTTGTCGTGAAAACATCAGGATGAATGTGTAAAAATAGAAGGTCTTATGATCAATAACATATTATTTTGACATATTAAATTTGAAAAGGAGAGAATCGACTAAATAATCAAATGACAAGGAATTAAATGACCCAATTACTTGAATATTTAATCACCCTTTAATCTTTTATAGTAATATTCATGCAAAACATTCACTTAAAGCGGACTCGATGTGAGATAAAAGATGCATTTTCGTCGTAAAATAATAAAAATATCAGGACGAATGTTAAAGAATAGAAGGTTTGAGTTCTTATGATCAATAATACTGAGGGACATTTTACAATATAACTTTTTGTGAATAACAAACTAGTAACTAATAAATGTGTAATTCATCGTTTGAATTAGAGAATTGAAAATAAAACATATTTATTATTTCTACTTCTTCTTAGTGTGTAATTTGTTGTCATTATTTGTACATTTAAACTTTAAAAAATTAAAGAAAAGACAAACTATTTCAATTATAATGAATTAGTCGACTTAGTAAATTGAATGTTAAAATACTATAATTACTATTAAAGTACTATTCAAGTTTAGCATTTATATTTCTCCATAACCTTCACTAATGGATGACTTTAAATAAGATAATAGTTGTTGTTTTACATTAAAATAATATGATTTTTCATTAAAAATCTCATTAAATAACATTTCTTTTGATAAATAATATCTATATTTTTAACAAAAACATGTAAATAATGACATATATCGACAGATCGACAGCAGAAAAAGAAAGAAACATTTTTGTTTTCTTATCGTGAATTTGAATTTCCATATTTTTTCATGAATGAACTGAAAAAGAGGTGAAATCTAAGAATGGACGTGAAGACCAAAACATTATGAACACCTTCAGCCCAGTACTGCTTAACACCGGTTTGGAGAAGGTCGTCTGTTCTTATCTCATCACTTGTTTTATCCTCTCTCCTCCGCCTCTCCTCCGTCTCTCCTCCGACTCTCCTCCGTCTCTCCTCCGCCTCTCCTCCGCCTCTCCTCCGTCTCTCCTCCGTCTCTCCTTCGTCTCTCCTCCGTCTTTCCTCCGTCTCTCCTCCGCCTCTCCTCTGCCTCTCCTCCGTCTCTCCTCCGTCTCTCCTCCTCTTCACTGGGGCTGCTCTCTGCAGGAGAACGACAGTGTTAAAAGTAAAAAGAGCGCTTCCCCTAGCGGCCGCTGGGCGTCGCTGTGGCGCGACTCACATGGGGTCGTAGCTGCTCTGCTCTTTGGACTTGAGGAACCGCATGGCCACGAACCCCCCTGCCTGCAGGACCAGAACCAGGATGATGCCCCCGATGAAGCTGGACATGTTGAACTTGGCTTGAGAGAATTCTGGAGCAGGTTTGTCCGCTGGAGGTGAAGAGAAGATGTTTAGTAAGTTAGTAAGTAAAGGTTATTAGTAAAGATCTTTCTAGATCAGGGTCACTTTAACAATCAAAAACAATACACAGTTTATAAATATACTTTAAAAGATCAAGACACATAAGAGAAACGCAGGAGTTCCTGAAAATCAGGGTTAAAGCACAAATAAGAAAGTAGTTTCTTGTCTTATACTTCGATTTGTGGAGTAAAAAAAACAATCCAGAGTATGTTCGGGTCGTTCATCTACCACCAAGCATAAGAACTACCAGCTTTTCTTCACGATCGACCGGGCCTCGTTCTTCCTGCGACTCAACAAATTGATGGTGCAGAACAGAAGAGCGTCGACCTGTGGAAAAAGCTTGCGCTATTTACGTCCATTTCCACCGACCAGGGGGTCGGGTCTTCCGGGCCATATTGTCCTTTGATGTTTCTGCTGCCCGGTGTCACGCTGGGAGAGCTAGCGCCTGTTGCCTCGTGTGATCGAATAATTCAAATGTTGCCCAGGCGGAGGTCGTACTCGTTGCATTGGCATTGGTTCCTGTCTTTCGCTTCCCCCCCACCTGGGGTCTCGCCGGCTCAGTTTGTGCTTTAGTGCACATGTTGAGGTGTTGTTGCCAGGCCGACAGAAATGTTTATTCTACCAGTGACTTCACTCTAACCTGAGTTGAGCTGGTCTCAGAGAGTAAGAACCAGAATTTTAAATCTGATCCTGAAAGAAACTGGCAGCCAGTGAAGAGTTTTAAGGACCGGAGAAATGTGAGTTCTTCTACTAGAGCAGCTCAGAATTCTCGCTGCAGAGTTTTGTATTAACTGCAGGCGAGACAGATCCTTCTTGTTAAGACAGGAAAATAAACTGTTACAATAGTCCAGACGAGAAGAAACAAACGCATGGATTACAAGATCCAGATCATGTTCTGACAACATTTTCCTAAGTTTAGAGATTTTTCTCAGTTGAAGGAAACAGTTTCTGTTCAGTTTTCTTCAGTGTTGAACAAGAGACATGTCTTTATCAAATACAACACCCAGGTCTCTCAGGCTCAGTTTGACAGACTGACCTAAGTCACCCAAGTACTGACTCAACCCTGGAACCTTATCATCAGAAGAAAAAAAACAGAGTTTTAGTTTTGACCACATTATTTGTTTGATTTCTAGATTTTAGTTAATAGAAGTTTATGCCAGAGTTCAATTTGAATAATAGAATTAAATATTCAAATATAGAGTTTTATTTTACACATAGGGTTTGAGATTCTATTACCGATAAATCAAAAACACATTTCTGTAATTCAATATTTTTTTATTCTTAGCTTTTTTTTATTTGATATACAAATGTTGGGTAGTGCCATCAGACAATACTCAATTTAAAAGGCTACACATTCAAATATATTGAATTTAGAACATTGGAAATATATCAGAGTTTCTACTTTTGAAATGTCTTTTGAAAAGTTCCTATTATTTCCACACAGAGGAAAACTGTGACGCACACGATCACTATCATCACTGCACACAGAACACTTAGAAGAATGAGTGACGCAAGCTGGACCTTAGGAGGGAGGGAGAGGGGGATGAAAGGAGGGAGGGAGAGGGGGATGAAAGGAGGGAGTGAGAGAGGGATGAAAGGAGGGAGGGAGAGGAGGATGATAGGAGGGAGAGAGAGAGGGATGAAAGGAGGGAGAGAGAGGAGGATGATAGGAGGGAGAGAGAGAGGGATGAAAGGAGGGAGAGAGAGGAGGATGAAAGGAGGGAGAGAGAGAGGAGGATGATAGGAGGGAGAGAGAGGGGGATGAAAGGAGGGGAGAGAGGAGGATGATAAGAAGGGAGAGAGAGAGGGATGAAAGGAGGGAGAGAGAG
Organism: Callionymus lyra; assembly: GCA_016630915.1. NCBI lineage: Eukaryota > Metazoa > Chordata > Actinopteri > Syngnathiformes > Callionymidae > Callionymus > Callionymus lyra. Next base: position 30,082,843 of record JACEEU010000686.1, on the reverse strand, counting down.
GAGGATGATAGGAGGGAGAGAGAGGAGGATGATAGGAGGGAGAGAGAGGAGGATGATAGGAGGGAGAGGGGCATGAAAAGAGGGAGTGAGAGAGGGATGAAAGGAGGGAGAGACAGGGGGATGGAAGGAGGGAGAGAGAGGAGGATGGAAGGAGGGAGAGAGAGGAGGATGATAGGAGGGAGAGAGAGGAGGATGATAGGAGGGAGAGGGAGAGGGGCATGAAAAGAGGGAGAGGAGAGAGGGGAGGAAAGGAGGGAGAGAGAGGAGGATGGAAGGAGGGAGAGAGAGGAGGATGGGATGGAGAGAGGGAGGAGATAGGAGGGAGAGAGAGGAGGATGATAGGAGGGAGAGAGGGGAGGATGGAGAGGAGGAGAAAGGAGGGAGGGGGATGAGAGGGAGGAGAGAGAGAGGAGGAGGATAGGAGGGAGAGAGAGGAGGGAGACAGGGGAGGATGGAAGGAGGGAGAGAGAGGGAGGATGGAAGGAGGGAGAGAGAAGGAGGAAGGAGGATGATAGGAGGGAGAGGGACACAGGAGGGATGATAGGAGAGGAGAGAGAGGAGGGAAAGGAGTAAGATGGGCATGAAAAGAGGGAGGGAGAGAGGGATGATAGGAGGGAGGAGGGGGGGAAAGGAGAAGTGGGCATGAAAAGAGGGAGGGAGAGAGGGATGATAGGAGGGAGAGACAGGGGGATGAAAGGAGGGAGAGAGAGGGGGATGATAGGAGGGAGGGAGAGGAGGATAAAAGGAGTAAGATGGGGATGAGAGGAGGGAGAGAGAGGGGGATGAAAGGGGGGAGGGAGAGGAGGATGAAAGGAGTAAGATGGGGATGAGAGGAGGGGGAGACAGGGGGGATGATATGAGGGGGATGAAGGAGTAAGATGGGGATAAAAGGAGGGAGAGGGGCATGACAAGAGGGAGGGAGGGAGGGAGAGAGGGATGATAGGAGGGAGAGGGGGATGAAAGGAGTAAGATGGGGATGAAAGGAGGGAGACGGCGATGAAAGGAGTAATAGAGAGATGAAAGGGGTAAGATGGGAATGAAAGGTTGAAAGGATGATGAAAGAGGAGGTACCTGAGTCACTGTTGTCTCCACCTTCAGCAATCACCTCCACGACTGCAAACAGAGACACATTAGTTGATGCTAACACAGGTGAACACAGGTGAACACAGGTGAACAGGTGAGTCCAGGTGAGTTACATGAGCAGAGTTCAGACACTCGTGTCCAGCTGCAGTTCATGGAAGAATCTTCTACTGATCCTCGGTCGTTCACACACTTGCCGACATCGTTGTCTGTGGAGCATCAATTATTCACTTCAGTTCATGTTACCTGATCAGGTACCATCAGAGGTCAGGTGTGTGTGTGTGTGTAGGTGTGTGTAGGTGTGTGTGTGTGTGTTTGTAGGTGTGTGTGTGTGTGAGTGTAGGTGTGTGTGTGTGTTTGTAGGTGTGTGTTTGTAGGTGTGTGTGTGTAGGTGTGTGTGTGTAGGTGTGTATGTGTGTATGTGTGTAGTGTGTGTAGGTGTGTATGTGTGTGTTTGTAGGTGTGTGTGTGTGTGAGTGTAGGTGTGTGTGTGTGTTTGTAGGTGTGTGTTTGTACGTGTTGTGTGTGTAGGTGTGTGTGTGTGTAGGTGTGTAGCTGTGTTGTGTGTGTGATGTGTAGGTGTGTGTGTGTGTGAGTGTGTAGGTGTGTGTGTGTGTTTGTAGGTGTGTGTGTGTAGGTGTGTGTGTGTAGGTGTGTATGTGTGTGTGTAGGTGTGTAGGTGTGTGTGTGTAGGTGTGTAGGTGTGTGTTTGTAGGTGTGTGTGTGTGTGTGTGTGTAGGTGTGTGTTTGTAGGTGTGTGTGTGTGAGAGAGAGGGTGTGTGTGTAGGTGTGCATGTGTGTGTGTGTGTGTGTGAGAGGGTGTGTGTGTAGGTGTGTGTGTGTGTGTGTGTGTGTGTGTGTGTGTGTGTGTGTGTGTGTGTGTGTGTGTGTGTGTGTCACCATAAGGACAAAGCCTCCACACGCAGCCGGTCAGGTTGAGTAATGATTGGCCGACACACATGTCACATGACTCAGCGAGAGAACAGTCTGAAAGAACTAAAAACATAAATTAAATCAATAGAAGAAAAAATAAAAAACATTTTCATGTTGAGTTTTAACAAAAACTGGGACAAGAAATCAATGAAATAATTGATATTATTCTCAAAAATGTGTTTTTTCTCCATATATTAAAGTTTTTTTTACATCAGGGAATCCGAGACATTCCTGAGCCAGAGTGAAAATATACTTAACTCTAATACTTAAGTCTGTTTCTGCCTTAAATGTTTTTATGAAGTTTATCATTTTCATGAATGTTTGAATTTTACATTTTCAAATACATTGTTTTTAAATATTGAAATGTTTTATTTTATTCATGTAGAAATTGAATTCAGAAATTTCTATTTTCTTCCCTTTTTTGAATAATTTAATAAAAAATAAAAACATTTTTTAGTAAATCGATTAAAAAAAAAGTTTAGATCGTATGAAACTTTATTTAAACGGGAGCGCGGACAGGAAGCAGCCGAACAGGTAATAAAGTCTCACCTGACTGTGACGTCACCAGCGAAGCAGCGACGAGCAGCAGCATCGACGCACAAAACACCTTCAGCTGCTTCATCCTGACAGAAGATCTGCTGGAGGTTCGACTCCTGGATCCGTTGAGCAAGACGTGGAACCTGCACTGACACAAGAGTCGCAGTAACACGAGCACACAAACTTTGGTTCCCATGGCAACCACCTGAAAGACACACCAGGTGTGCACGCCAAGGTACGCACATGTAGACACACATGCACGTGCAGACACACAAACACGCACACACAAAGACCCACACACGCACACACAAAGACCCATACACAAGCACACATAGAGAAACTGACACATAGAAACAGACACACAGACAAATACACAAATACAAAGAAACACAAATGCACAGACACACACACAAAGAGATGCACACACACACAAAGATACACTCAAACAAAAACAGACGCAGACACACATACAAATACACAAATACAAAGAAACACAAATGCACAGACACACACACAAAGAGATGCACACACACACAAAGATACACTCAAACAAAAACAGACGCAGACACACATACAAATACACAAATACAAAGAAACACAAATGCACAGACACACATACAAAGAGATACACACATACATAAACACACACAACGATACACTCACACAAAAACAGATGCAGACACACATACACATACAGTATAGATAAAAATAAAGATACCCATATAGACACACACACATGTAGACACATACACACAAAGACCCACACATACAGATAAATACACATTCAGATACACAAACACAAACAGACCTGCAAATCTAACTAGAGATCACTCACAAACACACACATTCACACGAAGACACACGTAAAAACACACACATGCAGACACACACTAAAAACACACAGATGCACATGAAGACACACATAAAAACACAAGCATGCAGACACACACTAAAAACACACAGATGCACATGAAGACACACACACAAAGACACAAACATTTAAACACCCACATGCAAACACACATCACATGAAAACACACACAAGACACACACTTCAAACAACAGACACACAGATGCACATGAAGACACACACACAAAGACACAAACATTTAAACACCCACATGCAAACACACAGATGCACATGAAAACACACACAAAGACACACACATTCAAACACACGCATGCAGACACACAGATGCACATGAAGACACACACACAAAGACAAAAACATACAAACACCAACATGCAAACACACGCTAAAAACACACAGATGCACATGAAGACACAGACACAAAGACACACACATTTAAACACCCACATGCAAACACACATATGCACATGAAAACACACGCACAAAGACACACACATACAAACACACAGATGCACATGAAGACACACATATACACACACATGCAGACACACTAAATAAATACAAACACACACAATACATACAAACACACACTAAAAACACCCAGATGCACATGAAGACACACACACAAAGACACACGAACCTACAAAAACACAGGCATATGAAGACACACAAATGCAGACACACTACCAACACACAGACGCACATGAAGACATACACATACAAAAAAACACACAAAGACATGCACATGAAGACACACTCACACAAACACACCCGTTCACATGCACACACACACAAAGACACACTCTTACAAACACACAAGTGCACATGTAGACACACACATACAAACACACACATTCACATGACACACTCACACAAACACATACATTCACATGCACACACACACACACAAAGACACACTCATACAAACACACAAGTGCACATGTAGACACACACATACAAACACACACATTCACATGAAGACACACTCACACAAACACATACATTCACATGCACACACACACACACAAAGACACACTCATACAAACACACAAGTGCACATGTCGACACACACATTCACACAAGTTCCCCTTGTGGGACTAATAAAGGAATATCTAATCTAATGCAGACACACATGTGAATGAAGACACACACACACAGACACACACATATACAATAGATCTTGTTGAAGATGAATAGACGTGAGTGTGTGTTAATGTTAAGGACACACGATCAGAGTGTGTTGCTTGTGTAACACAGTGAAGATGGAGAAGAATTATGTAAAACACTTCCTGTGTTCGTGGTCAGCTGACTCTCTCCCGTGACGTCATCTACAGGAAGTATGTCCTTATAAGGCTCGGGATGCGGAAAATCCCCCCGTAGGATCGATGCTTATCACGTACCTCACACACGAGCCTCCTCACCCCTCCTCCCCCTCCTCACCCCCTCCTCACCCACGCAGGGAAGACTCGCACTGAGGTGGTCTCCAATAAGATCCACCTGCAGCTGAAGACCCTCAAGAGTCCACGTCATGTTTCTCACCCGAGTCTCCTCGAGCGCACGTGATGACGTCATCGACGCGCCCGCGAAATAAAGTGTCGAACAGCAGTGACGAGTGAAGATCACGTGACAAACATAAAGGATCAGAAAGAAGAAAATATTACAAATGTTCATTTTTGAGTGATTAGGTTCTTGTAGTACTTTGATATTTGTGTTTTTTTTTTACTTTAAAAGAGAGTTTCATTACTAGTTAATTACTCTTGTGGTATTTACACCTAATGAGGGTTAGTTACTCACAGATTATAGTTGAAAATTGTTTGATTTTAGATGAAAATTGTTTGATTTTAGATGAAAATTGTTTGATTATAGTTGAAAATTGTTTGATTATTGATGAAATTGTTTGATTTAGTTGAAAATTGTTTGATTATAGTTGAAAATTGTTTGATTATAGTTGAAAATTGTTTGATTATAGTTGAAAATTGTTTGATTATAGATGAAAATTGTTTGATTATAGTTGAAAATTGTTTGATTATAGTTGAAAATTGTTTGATTATAGTTGAAAATTGTTGGATTATAGTTGAAAATTGTTGGATTATAGTTGAAAATTGTTTGATTATAAATGAAATTGTTTGATTATAGTTGAAAATTGTTTGATTATAGTTGAAAATTGTTTGATTTTAGTTGAAAATTGTTTGATTATAGTTGAAAATTGTTTGATTATAGTTGAAAATTGTTGGATTATAGTTGAAAATTGTTTGATTATAAATGAAATTGTTTGATTATAGTTGAAAATTGTTGGATTATAGTTGAAAATTGTTGGATTATAAATGAAATTGTTTGATTATAGTTGAAAATTGTTGGATTATAGTTGAAAATTGTTGGATTATAAATGAAATTGTTTGATTATAGTTGAAAATTGTTGGATTATAGTTGAAAATTGTTTGATTATAAATGAAATTGTTTGATTATAGTTGAAAATTGTTTGATTATAGTTGAAAATAGTTTGATTATAGTTGAAAATTGTTGGTTTATAGTTGAAAATTGTTTGATTATAGTTGAAAATAGTTGGTTTATAGTTGAAAATTGTTTGATTATAGTTGAAAATTGTTGGTTTATAGTTGAAAATTGTTTGATTATAGTTGAAAATAGTTTGATTATAGTTGAAAATTGTTGGTTTATAGTTGAAAATTGTTTGATTATAGTTGAAAATTGTTTGATTACAGTAAACAATTATTTGATTATAGTTGAAAATTGTTGGATTATAGTAAAAAAAACAAGTAAAACAGAGTTTGGGTGAGTAGGTGGAAACATACGTAAAAGGTTCAATTGATCTTATTGTCCATTAATTCTTATTCATGAGCTCCACAGTCATTCACACACACACTCACTTACACACTTACACTCACTTACACACACTCTTACACTCATACGTCTCTCTCACACACACACACACACACACTTACACTCACACTCACTTACGTCTCTCACACACACACACACACACACACACACACACACACACACACACACACACACACACACACACACAGTGTAGTCGAGTCAGAGATGATGAAGAAGGTTGTGTAACAAATGTAAGGATGAACAAAAAAAAAAATGAAACCAACACAAAAAATATATTCCACAAAAAAAATACTTTATGTAAAGTTTGACGAGGATTAAAAAACACAATCGATCACTGATCACGACTCATGAGTCGATTCATTCGGTCAAAGTCACTCGTCTGGTGAGTCATCAGAGAGTTTCAGCACCACGGACAGCACCGGTGTCTGGACCAGAACCCCCCCCTCACCACCAAACGTTCAGTTCTCGACACTGACCCGGATCACACGTGTGTGTGTGTGTGTAGGTGTGTGTGTAGGTGTGTGTGTGTGCGTGTGTGTGTGTGTTATCAATAGTGATCATTTACCAGAACACAGCACTGATAGTAAACTGCAGTGGGGGGGGAGGGGCTGAGCAGATGCCGCATTTTTCTGAATGAAATTACTCGCCCCTCCCCGCCTCCCCCGCCACTCACCGTCGTGTCCGGCTCCTGATTGGCCGACGGGCTTCCCTCGCCCGTGACGTCACGCCTGCCTCTCTTGTGGCTGCATCCCTGCTCGGCATCAGCCATTCCGAGAGGAGACGCAGAAGAAGGAGAATAAGAAGAAGAAGGGAGCGCAGGAGGAGATGCCACATTCAAGCCGGATCTAAAAAGAACGCAGGACCAGAACCACCGACTTTGGACTTTGAAGAACCATCATCTTTTGGATCCGGTTCTTTTTTTGTTTCCCCGCCAAGACAATCTTTAAAAAAAAACCCCAACAAGGATCCACCTGCGACAAGACAATCTTTCAAACAAGGTGAGATTATTTTTCCCTCCATTTTATTTCTGTAAGAATCCACCCGGCTTCATTCATCCCCGGCATGTGTCGGGGCGCGTGCCTGTTCTCGGGGCGCCCCCCGCCCCCCCTTTTGGTGGTGCAATGAACTGCAAGCGTGTTACACAACAGCCGCCACATGACGAGCATCAGCTCCTCTCACGCTATAGATTCCATACGACATGATCTCGAGGGAAACGGGTTTTTTTCTGCCTCGGTTTATTTTCGGGAGGTTCCTGGCAGGAGGATCCGAGGAGTCGCCGGTTCCGAGGGACGTTCCCGACATGAACGCCGTGAGCTTGAGCTGCAGGGAGGACGTGGACAAGAAGTCTTCGTTAGGATTTTGAAAGGAAACAGATGTTTGGATGACGCACGAGTCCAGTTGGATTTGTGATCAAATATTAATAAAATAAAGAATTTCTGGAGAACGAGGATTGTTTAAACTTAACGAACAGAAGAAATAAATCGACTCAATTATTAAACAAGTGAAGTTAAATAATCGTAGGAATTTCGGACTCTTTTGAACCATTTTTAAGGAAGTCAATGTCCATTGAAAACCACCTTTGGTTGTGAAAATAAACATCAATATCACACGATTATGTTCAAAACACTTATTGAGCGCCGTGTTGCGTTCAAGGAGCAGCCGATCGCGGGTTTTTTCGGTGATGACTCATTTTTTCAAGTCACGACCTTTTTTTTTTTTTTGGGGGGGGATGACACATTAAAAAATAAATAAAAAATGTAGTTGAGAAGAAAATTTGCAGGACGATGTCAACTATAGATTCCCACTGACCTTGAACGCATCGTTTACGAAGGTGGTTTTGATTCATTATTGAATAAAATGACTTTAATAGTATTTTATACTACGAAAAAAAAAAGAAGATTTTTTTTTAATTGAAGCAACAATTTTTGGGGATTTAATGATTAAAACACAAATTTCCATAATATGATCGACACAAAAAATATTACTTTTATAATTTTATAAAAGAAAACTTTCCTTATTTATTTAGTTTTTAATGAAAATATTTTTTTTATTCAAACATCTTGTTTTCAATTAAAGTTTTATATTTATTCATTAAAGCAACCTTTTTTAATTAAATAAATAAAAAAAAAATGGATTCAATTGAAAATAATTTTCAATGTTTTTTTAATTGAAAGTATTTTTTGATGAAGCACCTTTTTTTGCTTTTATTCATTTATTTTTTCGAACATATTCTTTTCATCTTAACTTTTAATTAAACATTTGCTTGATTGACAGAAAATGAAAACTACCTTCATGACCAGTTCGTCCCTTGAACGCATCATCCAGTAAATTAAACGTTTCTTCTTCTTCTTCTCTTCGTCCAGGTTGAGCGACCTCCGAAACCATGAACCTCAACCTCTCCGACCTGGACCTGGGCTGGGTGGAGTCCTCGGGCGCGGAGCCGTCGTTCCCCCTGGACCCTCTGGTCCGCCTGCCCTCGGACGAGACCCCGGCCCTCACGGTGTGGGGCGTGGCCCTCTGCGTGTCGGGGACGGTGATCGCCGCCGAGAACGCCATCGTGGTCACCACCATCCTGGCCACGCCCTCGCTGCGGGCGCCCGTGTTCCTGCTGCTGGCCAGCCTGGGCCTGGCCGACCTCCTGGCCGGCGTGGCCCTCATCCTGCACTTCCTCTTCTGGTTCTGCACGCCGCGGCGCAGCGACTGGTCCGAGCTGGTGACCTCGGGCCTCCTGGTGACCTCGCTGACCGCCTCCCTCTGCAGCCTGATGGGCGTGGCCCTGGACCGCTACCTGTCGCTGAGCCGCGCCCTCACCTACGGGTCGGGCGAGTCCCGGCGCCGCGCCGCCCTCCTCCTCCTCCTGGTGTGGGCGGGCGCCGCCGCCATCGGGGCCGGGCCCGCCATGGGCTGGCACTGCCTGGACGAGCCCGCCTCCTGCTCGGTGGCGCCGCCGCTCACCCGCACCTACCTGTCGCTGCTGTGCGGCGGCTTCCTGGTGGTGGTGGCGGCGACGCTGCAGCTGTACGCCGGCATCTGCCGGGTGGCGCGGCGCCACGCGCACGCCATCGCCACCCAGAGGCACTTCCTGCCCGCCAGCCAATCGTATGCAAGCAAACACGGTGGCGGGCGGGGCTTCTCCCGGCTGATCCTGGTGCTGAGCGTGTTCGTGGGCTGCTGGATGCCGTTCTCGCTGTGGGGGCTCCTGGGGGACGCCTCCAGCCCGCCGCTCTACACCTACGCCACGCTGGTGCCCGCCGCCGGCAGCTCGCTGCTGAACCCCATCCTCTACAGCCTGAGGAACAAGGACATCCGGAAGGTTCTGATCCAGGCCTGCTGCCCGCACAGGTGCGCCAACGCCACGCACGGACACGCGCCCGCCGACGTCTAGACCGACTATGCCGGACTCGATTTTTAAAAAAAGCAATCGTGTGGAGCCTCAAAAAAAAAAGGAACTGAATGTATCCGGACCCTGAACTTCTGTGCCTCATCCTCAGACAATTGTAGCTTCACTGGACACGACATATCTTCACGTCAGCAGCACTTTTAAAGTCCTAATCAGCGGATGTTTGATCCCAAAAAAAAAAAAAAGGAAAAGGGAAAAAGGGAAAAAAGAAACAAAAAAAAAAGCCAAAATTCTATGTACTTGAGCGTCTCAGAAAGAATCTATTTGCACATGCTGTTACCGGCACTTTGGTTCTGACCAGATGTTAGTGTTGCACAACCTTTTTACGACAGATGAATATTTTATACTGATGAATAATAAAGAGGTTTTTTTTTTTCTACCGGATGCTGTCGGTTCTTCTCGCTCTGCAGAGACGCAACGTTCTCGCACACGACGGCTTAGAAAACGCACAACGGCTCTGACGACACACAACGGTTCTCATGACACACAACATTCTCACACACCGCTTAGAAAACACACAACGGCTCTGACGACACAACGGTTCTGACAACACACAACGTTCTCACACACTGCTTAGAAAACACACAAACGTTCTCACACACTGCTTAGAAAACACACAACGCCTCTGACGACACACAACGTTCTCACACACGGCTTAGAAAACATACAACGGCTCTGACGACGACACAACGTTCTCACACACGGCTTAGAAAACACACAACGGTTCTGACGACACACAACGGCTCTGACGACACACAACGTTCTCACACATGGCTTAGAAAACACACAACGCCTCTGACGACACACAACCCCCAACGGCTCTGACACACAACGTTCTCACACGGCTTAGAAACACACAACGGCTTAGAAAACATCCCACAACGGCTCTGACGACACAACGTTCTCACACACGGCTTAGAAAACACACAACGGCTTAGAAAACACAAAACGGTTCTGACGACACACAACGTTCTCACACACGGCTTAGAAAACACACAACGGTTCTGACGACACACAACGGTTCTGACGACACAACATGGAGGTTCTATATGGAAGTTCATCCTTCAATATGCGACTATAATGTAGTTTTTAAAAAATGTAATTCAATCATTTCTATATTGGTTTTGATTGGGTTTATTTTTATAAATTTATTTTTATACAAGAAAAATCAAATATACGCTTAAAATACATTTTTTACACCTAATAATAATAATAATAATAATAATAATAAAAACAATAACAATACGTATGTTTTTCAGGGTACACAAAGACGCTTTACATAAACAAAACATAACATATAATTATAATAAACATACATACAGTTTAATGTAATAATTCAAAGATATATGTTCTTAATTCAATATATTTTCTATTTGTAGCTTCTTAAATTCCATATAAATATTTTGGTATAATAGTGTCAACTATGATCGGCTGAAAGTTCCATTAATTGCAGAATATTTATTTTTTAATCATTAGAATTAAAAACTGTGTGTTAAAATCATTATCTTATTTTGAAATTATTTACCTTTTTTCATTTTTATCAAAACAAAACTGAGAAAACAAAAAAAATTAAACCAGTTTTGACCCTGAGAGGAGACAAGGGATACCACAAACATGTTTGTTTTCAGGGCTTCAATAGAGTTCCTCAGTTTATATACATTTAAACAAACATCTCTTATATCAACTCGACCCAAAAACAAAATGAAATATAAATCAAGTAAAATAAACATTTGCAAATAATTCAATTTAAAATAAACTACTTCACGCGTGTTATCATGTAATGTGATATATTAATGCAATGAAACGTGGCATCATTTTCAAACACAGAGCGCCACATAGTGGCCATTATAAATAAAGACACTGTTTCATGAAGCCTCAGCGACACATCACAACGTTTTCGAAGAATCATCGCCGTCGTCGCCTCTTGAAATGAAAACAGAAACCAAAAGAGTAATTTGTGTTCTATTTTTATTGAAATAATATTTTAGGAATTTTCAAGCGGTAGAAGTGGAAATTTTGGCGACTACACAAAAATTTAAAACAAGGCACTTGAGGAAAAAAAACATGGTCCGTTAATAACTGGTGGAATGAATTTTTTTAACATTTCTATTGAAGAACGACTTCATCTTAGTGACACGTGTTCCCATGGCAACAACACAAGCATTTATATTTTAAATATATGGAGTTAATGACATGATTAATTCATATATATATATTATAAGCATTAACACTTTGAAGAGCTAGAATGTTTGGATACATACAAATTAAATGTGCTTCACTTCCCTCCGTCGTAGCTTTGATACCACGAGCAGAAGCAGCCGCTGCCCCTAGTGGCCACGGAAGGTACATTCAGGAGAGAAGGAGCCGTGAGTCACGATTCGAGCGTGAGGAGGAAGAAATGAAGAGAAAGGAACGAGTGACTCGGATTGTCTGGGCTTCAATGGTTTCAGGGGGAGAAGAAAGTGAAGGAAAGGAGGGATTAAAAAAAAAAGAGGAATGGTTTTCAATCAGACCACTCTTCGTCGTCGAACTCCGACGAGTCGTCCTCGCTGTCGCTGCACTCCACGGCGATGCGGCGCGACAAGATGGCCGCCACGTCGTTGCCGGTGTGATCGCGCTTCTCCTGCTCGCGCTGAGCCTCCACCTTACGCAGGTTGAAGCCTGGGAACGAAAGAAGTTGAGGTGTAAGAAAATATTACTACTTTAACATTGATAGATGCATCATATCGATATTCAACAACTCTGTATCAATTACTTTATTTTATATGCATTTCAATAAGGTTTGTTTTAAATCATTTTATTCACAGCCTTTGTTTCTTTTTGTGTTGCAGTTACACTTCCGGCCACTAGATGGCTGCATTCTTTACGTCCTCTGCAGCTAAAGCAACGATTAAATCCAGCGAGATCCCACGACGACCGAGGACGAGAGGATACAGTCGACTCCAGCAGCTTTTAGAGCAGCTTTAGGGAAAAATGGTATAGAGATGGAGGAACACTCCAGCAGCTTTTAAAGCAGCTTTAGGGAAAAATGGTATAGGAGACAGTGGCTGAAGACGAGAGGATACAGTCGACTCCAGCAGCTTTTAGAGCAGCTTTAGGGGAAAATGGTATAGAGACAGTGGCTGAGGACGAGAGGATACAGTCGACTCCAGCAGCTTTTAAAGCAGCTTTAGGGGAAAATGGTATAGAGACAGTGGCTGAGGACGAGGGGGTACAGTCGACTCCAGCAGCTCTTTAGAGCAGCTTTAGGGAAAAATGGTATAGAGACAGTGGCTGAGGACGAGAGGATACAGTCGACTCCAGCAGCTTTTAGAGCAGCTTTAGGGAAAAATGGTATAGGAGACAGTGGCTGAGGACGAGAGGATACAGTCGACTCCAGCAGCTTTTAGAGCAGCTTTAGGGAAAAATGGTATAGAGACAGTGGCTGAGGACGAGAGGATACAGTTCGACTCCAGCAGCTCTTAAAGCAACTTAAGGGGAAAATGGTGTACAGACGATGACTGAGGACGAGAGGATACAGTCGACTCCAGCAGCTTTTAAAGCAGCTTAAGGGGAAAATGGTGTAAAGATGATGACTGAGGACGAGAGGATACAGTCGACTCCAGCAGCTTTTAAAGCATCTCACCGTCTGCGATTTTATATAGTACAAGTTAGCGGGTTACGAAAATATCGATACACTTATATATTGCTAATTATTTCATATCGATATTCAACACCACTGTATCGATGTTTTTGGGGCTTTCAAATACTTTTTTTATGGTTTATATTTCAATAAAGTAAAAATCGAGTAATTACAATTAACATTCAAATAGTAATGGCGTTTGTTCTTTTTTGTGTTGCCATTAAGCTAAACGGCAGCTAGATGGCAGCAGTCATTACGCCCTCCGCAGCTAAAGGACCAATTAAATCCCATGAGATTCCCGCGATGACTGGGGACGAGAGGATACGGTCGACTCCAGCAGCTTTTAAAGCTGATGTTTGGACATATTTTGGTTTGAAAACAAATGAAAGCAGTTACGACTTCGTCAAGAGTCATGTGGGGAAACGAAGCCTCACCTTGTCTGATGGCCTGCAGCAGGTCACTGCGAGCGTCGCCTTCAGGCTCCGGCTCCGGAGCGGGTTTAGGGGCGGAGCTGGTCGGCATGGACCCGCCCGGGGGCGGAGGCGGGGCGGAACCCTCGAAGGCGGGAGGGGGCGGTCCCGGGGGCGGAGGCGGTGGAGGAGGAGGAGGCGGACCCCCGCCCGAGGCCGGCATCGGCGGCGGAGGAGGAGCGACGCCGGACATGGGAGGAGGTGGAGGAGCAGGAGGAGAAGGATAGGAGGAGGACAGCGGAGGAGGGGAGGGCGGAGCATCGTAGCCGGTCGGCGGCGGCGGGACCCCGAACATGGAGGGCGGTGGAGGCGGAGGCGGTGCTGGGGGGGGAGACAGGTTGGGGCGGGAGCTGGGGGGTGGGGAGGTCATGGGGGGAGCCGGAGGAGGGTGGCTCGGACTCAGGACGCTGACCCGCTTCTGGTTCTGCTGCGACCCATACTCGTAGCTGGGAAGAGAAGAAGTCATGAAGTCACTCACGATAATAACTTCAGACTCGACTCACCATGAATAGATTAGAACATGTGCGTCAAAAACAACAGTTACCATGGAAACCACTTATACGTTTTTAACACACAAGCTAATGTGAAACTGGAGTTATGCCTTTTCGGTTATTTTCTACAAGAAAACATTTATATAGAATGATTATAAAATTACTTTATACAATTCAACACGACCAAACGTTTAAAATGCATTTTTGCTTTTCTATATTATGTGTCAACAATCTTTTTAAAAGTTATGTTTCTAATTTATTTGAACATATAAAAGGATTTTTATCTTGCGAGTTATTTAAGAGTGAATTTTTTTTTTTTTTTACTAATGACAGATATTTTGGTTTACAGTCGACTATAACATTTTACTGACAACAAATATTACAAGATATTCCTTTTTAAATCAGTGATATATAAATATAAAGCCAACTTAAAATGATTGAATTAGATTCACAGCACGTTTAAACATTGTACTTTTGATGATTTGTAGCAAGTATCAACTGTATTTAATTTATAAATATGGTTTAAATCTTGAACTGTTGAGTCTCATTGGCTCCTATTGAGATTCACAATTATTGTTCATTTTATTCTATTCAAATCATATGTTTTTACCACATTTATTTTAAGACTTATAATTCAATAAAGTGTGTAAGTATAATGTGATTTTTATTAATTTACAATTAACATGAAACTATTCACAGTTTTTGTTACTTTAGGTGTTGCAAGTTAACTTCTGGCCACCAGGTGGTAGCAGGCATTACGTCCTCCGAAGCAAAAGGAACAATGAAATCCTGCAAGACTCCATAAATGACGACTGAGGACGAGAGGATACAGTGACTCCAGCAGCTTTTAAAGTGGCTGTTTGAACATATTTTGGTTTGAAAACAAATTAAAGCAGTTACGACTTCGTCAAGAGTCATGTGGTCTGTAAATACTACAACACCAGAGTCAAGTACTGGACAATACTACATGTATATTCTTGTTACTACAGTATCTAGATATATTGATTATGCTCCTGTATCGTGATACGTTTCGTATTATCAGATTCTTGGCCAAGGGCGGCAGAATAAATAAACAGAATTAAATCTTAGAATCTTGAGAGACATATGAACATATGAACTTCTCATTACAAACATAAACACTTTTTTTTGTCAACAACGATTGGAATATGTGGTGATCTGACCTACAAAAGTAAAGTGCATCAGCGGCACATCATGATGGGAGCGACTCTTCGTGATAAACATCCCTTCGTTCCTCAAATGACCGGAAACAAGATGGAGCCTGATAAGTGACACTGAACTTCTCTTCCACCCTTTCCTGCAGCTTATGATGACTTAAGTCTTTTATCTGAAGACGCATCTCAAAGACCCTTTTTTAAATTTACCAAACAGTCTTCGACAGCAAGTATCGGTCCGACTGAGATACTCGTTCATTGAAAATTATTTGTACTGTGATTGTAAGTTTAATGGTTGACATACATGATTATAATTCCTTATTTAATCTTCAACCTTGTAATCTTCAAATGTCATCATGTCAACAAGAACATTAATCTGACATTAACAATTTGATTCATCAAAGAGATAGTTTGGAACATGCTTCTATAGAAACCTGCTTCATAAATACAAGTGTGAAAACTCTCGGCAACACACAGTGCCACACGTCGTGCGTGTGTGTGTGTGTGTGTGATCAGTGTGTTGTCGAGTGGGCTGGAACGTGTCGACTTACGACATGTTGGGGGGTGGCGGAGGCAGGAAGTCGTCGGGGCCAGGAGGCGGGGGAGGAGAGCCCGGGTCGTAGGCGTAGGAGCCGGTGCTCATCTCCAAGCCGTCGGACATGAAGCCTTCTCCGGAGCCGATGCTGCCGTTGAGGCCCTCGGTGGAATTCCTGAACACAAATTTTACTTCTTGAAATATTCTCTTATAACTATCAACAATTGTTATTGTTATTGTTGTTGAAATATTTATCATCATTTAATCCTTTTTATGCTGCTTATTTTATTTTTTTACTATTAATTTTATTAGTTATTTTTGTTCTCATCGGCCATTACATATTTATTTAAATTATTAGTAATTTACTATCATTATTCTTTGCATTATAATGCATGATCATTTAATTATCGTATTCATAATCATTTTTAATTTGTTATTCTTATCATTTGTGTACTTTATGTCATGTATATTCTCAATATTAAATGTTTAATATGTTTTGAAAACTGCTGTGACAACTCATGCTTCTCCATGTATATCATTTTATCTCAGATATATCAACAACTGTTAATTGTTTTTGATACACATATCATTCTAGTTATGCTTATATTACTTGTTTTTAATCAAACGTTTATGACTTTCTAAAATTATGCTATTCTAGTTTTATAATCATTTTTAAATATTTTAAACATGTGCACTCTAAAGTTGTCATAGAAATAAATGCGTGTTACAATTAAACATAGTTTCCCCGAAATGGGAAGAATAAATGTATACGTTATCTTTCATGTTGAACAGGAAGTATTGAACATTTTAAAGAATAAACCTTTGTTTTCTGACCTCCATATTAAACATTTGTCAGGCAGGACATAAACTTTATATTTCACTGATGAGGAATCAAAATATACTTTGAACAGAACGATCTGCAGTCATCAGCACGTACAGGTTGAGAGACGGAGTAACAAAGGAAGTATATCCCAGATATATAATTTAGGGGTACACGGACTTCCAACATAAATGTCAGAGCAGTGAGTCACCGTCTAAGATGCAAAAACCTCGTGACCTCTGTGCTCAGACCCCACGTGCCGACGAACTACCTGCCGTGACGAAGACTGACATGATCGCTCTGACGCGAATGCCATTAGAAATAAAACCTGAAACCAAGGAAAAAATACAGCTGACCAGAACCATCGTCGTCAAGTTCGGGCCGTCGGATTTTATTTATTCTGAAAGCTTTCGTCGTCTT
The DNA here is from genome assembly GCA_016630915.1 of Callionymus lyra. Lineage (NCBI taxonomy): Eukaryota > Metazoa > Chordata > Actinopteri > Syngnathiformes > Callionymidae > Callionymus > Callionymus lyra. The sequence goes on along the minus strand of JACEEU010000686.1, from coordinate 30,065,633 downwards.
TTTGCGTCGAGTCGGTTCTTTACGCTGCCGTCTCCATCGATGAATCGATGCTAAGCTAACATGCAGCGTCTATATTTCTCCATTTCTTCATATTGACAAGATTCAACTTCAACTGCGCCTCCTATAGGCAGGTTAACTGCAAAATGACTAAAGATAAGAATCGCTCGAAAAAGACCCAAAGATCAAAGAGTGTGAAAAGTAGCTGCTAATATTAAGGAAAGTGTTTTTTTCCCTCCTGGGTGATACACATACGTACAGGTTACTAAGATATAAACACTTGTATTGATTTCTATTTGAAAGAAATATCTATAGTCTTATAAAAAAACTCAATTTGTATTTGTTGCAATTAACTTTGTATAAATCCTTCAATAGACGACTATAGAAAATATAAGAGTCTTGACCAAATGGGTCAATGACCGGTGGTGCCAAACCACTAGGCTAGTGACCAGGTGCATGATTTCTTTATTCATTATTATGATGAGGATTGATGTGATACCGGGCAACGCAGAGCGAGACAAAAAAAAACAATTTAATTAATTTTGTATTGATTACAACTGCCTGAACAGTGTTAAAAAGTAAGGATTTTTCTCCAAAGTCATATTAGTATGTGACTCTCTTTCTCCACTTTAATTCTTCTTTGAGTGAACTTGATGTGTGAACACAAACTCTTTAAGAACCATCTTCTTTTAGATATATTTTATCAACTTTGTTTGTTTTTCTGCAGGTTGTGTCTTTATATTTGTTGTCGTCTGTAGCCTGAAAATAATGCCAACATTTATTTTGAGGACCGTGGTTTATAATGCTTTCATTGTCTTACTTCATGTTTCGCATCGTGGGTCTGAGAGAACCACAATTTCATCTATGCTGGATGTCTTGATACATGTGTATTTGACAAATAAAATTGAACTTGACAATGCTTCGTACTTACATCAAATCACTCTTCGGAACGACAAACTCTTCTCCCATCTTGCGACGTTCCCATTCCTCCTTCCTGGTCTTGATCTTACGAGGATTCAGAGGTCGCTGGTTCAGATCTTTTTTCTCTTTCTGTTCAGACATATCGGAAACAAAGCGATCCACACGTGAAATTGCTTCAAAAACACTATAACCTCATTAACTTCAAATAAATCCACACAATATAAATCAAATAATGAGTGATTGACACAATTGTTATGGATCTCCAAAGATGGACATGTTCTAAAAATGAAATATGTTAGTGAATTTAAATTTAAAAATAATAATTAAAGATAGTGTGGGTAGATCACGGTACATTTTTAAAATAGACATCCTTCTCGTCATTTTGATTGACACAAAGGACAGCCAATTAGATGACACCAACCCCAAACCCCCACCAAAAATTTTTTTTCTCCCCAGTGAGGAACCCCCCCTCCCCCCTTTTCTCCCAAAAAACCCCCCGTTTTACAAAAAAAATTTATATTTTCTTCCCCCCCCCTCTCCCCCCCCTCCCCTTCAAAAAAAAACAAAACCTTTAAAACCCCAACCGCCCCCCGAAAAACCCTGTTAAATAAAAAAAAAAAATAAAACAAATGTCCCCCTTTCTCCCCCCCCCCCCCCACCCCCACAACCGCCCTGTCTTCCCCCCCCCCGCCCGCCCCGCCGCTTTTGCTTTTCCCCGGAACCCCTCTGCGCCCCGCCCCGGGCCCGAACCACCCCTCCAAACAAATAAAAGATAAAATGACTAAGATATGACAGAACAAAAAAAATGGTATAACATGAGAATATGAATGTTACCCTGTGCTTTCGTCTCTCCTTCATGATATCCTTAGTGTCCTGCAGCATCTTCTCCTTCCACAGGTCGAAGAAGTAAGAAGGATCCGTGTAGAACTTCAGGGCCTCCCTTCCATCCTCCCTGCACGGACACATTTGAAACAATTACAACAAATTGTTTTGTTATTCTCTAAAATATGTATCTTTGTGAACAACAATATTCTCGCACTACATTAGACATGATCAGGGGTCACAGAGGTCAATTCTTGTGGAGACTCGGCTGCAAGCTCAGGGTCTTTCAGCCATTTTTCTGAACAACTTCAATTATTTATTTATAGTTAGTTTAGTTAATTTTTTTATGGATTTCTGTGTGGTTTCACTGTGTTGGTACATTTCTAACTAATTTTATGTTTTATTTTTAACTTTATAAATCTGTTCCATCTTCACTGTATAATCAAAGGCATTTAACTCACATTTAAACACTATGTTAAACACTAATTAAAGTAACATTTTGTTATTTTGTGTTTTTTAAATCCTATATTTAAATAATTAATAGTTGTTTTAATTGAATCATTGAATTTAAACGTTTGAATATTTTTAAATGAATACAAAATTACTTTAGAATTTGATATTGTAACAATATTTCAAAGGTAAATTAAATATGCGTTTGTTCATAGCCTTTACATTTAGTATTGCCTGGTGACACTATTATACCAGCATTTTTAAATTATTATTTTATTATTACTTATTTAATTTAAAAAGCAATAAATAAAAAAAACTATTGAATATTGAACTTTATGGGATGATCTTTATTTCACAACAATCTGACGTTGCCGCAGGTTGGAAAGAAATAGATTTTTTGAACCCTAATATATCAAATAAACTATTTTTAAAATATTTATTTTTATTTCAATCATGTTTTAAATGTAACTATTTAAACAAGTAAAGTTTTCAATATAGAAATTATTGAAGTCCCTTTTTTTTTTTTTTAAACCAATGCTTAAAAAAACTTCAACATTTAAATGTTAAATTAAATTATTCAGTATTGGGACAAAATACTTCCATATAAATCATCTTTTCCTTTGAAACACACGAGTAAAGAAGGACGCATGACTCACATGTCTGCAGTCCTTTCATACATGTGTCGTGTTCAGAACACGTGGCCGTCTCTAACACGGAACGCTCGTGCGGCGGGGGCGGAATCATACATTTATAGATGCATACGTTCGAGGGTCTCACCGGTACTGGCTGAGGTAGTTCAGCGGCGGAGGCGGATCGCACACGATGTAGGTGTCCTGGACCGGCATCGGCAACGAGGGCCGCGTGAACAGCTGCTGATCCTGAGTCAGGCTGCTGCGGAACGCTTTACGCGTGTTGATGGCCTGCAGAGAGACTGAGACGGGAGACGACTCTCAGCTTCTTCAAGTCAGTGTGGGCAGAACCTTTATTTACGAGATCCTTGAGCCTCTTTCACGCCTCAAATCTCATTTCATGAACATTGTTTTCATCTTTCCTGTAGGTGTTTGTGTTTATCTGTTTGTATATGTATACGATTCTAAAGACATAAACCTTTAAATTAAACAGTGACTATTTAGCTTTTACACTCATTTAAATCAGCAAGTTGAAATAAAAAAATGTAACTCCACATTGCATCTCAGTAACGGTGACCTACACAGCTCTCATAAGGCTTTGCCGCCCAGCCCACTAATCACAGCTGTCAATCACTTTTGACAACATTGACATACAATTTAAATAGAGTATTCTAGTGAACAATCCAGCATCACTTCACTTAATATAACAATATGTAGACATTATGGGAATTCATGTTTGTTGTTGTCACCTTGTGACCCTGGTCTAGAAAAGCACTCTATAAATACTAATAACTTACTTAATTACTTACTTACCATAAGTAAGTAAGTAATTTTTTTACGTATTTTATAAGTATGTTGTATGTGGTAATTAATGCACCTTTCTAATTGAAGATATCTTTTGTTTCTTGGCCATATTTTGTGTAGGACATTTGTTTCTTTATTATTAAATCCCTAATAAGTATCTTCAATTAAAAAATAATAAAAAGCTTCAATAAAGAAAAGTATTTGCAAATGAAAATTGAAAGTAAAAATTAATTGTTTTAAAGTTGCTTCAATAAAAAAAAAATGTTTTCCATTTAAAATAAGCATTTTAACATTTTTGAAAAAACGATTTTTTGGGTTTTGACAAATTATGGTAACTTAATTATTTTATCCCAAAATCAATCAAAAATCATTTTTAATTTAGATTTTTTTTTCCCGTGAAAGAATTGAGTTGAAGTTGTTGTTTTTTAAATTTTTAATTAAGAAAGAATAGTTTTGAAGTTGTTCTTTTTTTAATGAAGTGAAAATAAAAAGTGAAAGTATTTTTTAATTAAAAATACTTTTTGGATTTGAAAATATGTATTTTTAAAACAATAATCTTTTTAAAAGAAAACATTTAATTTTATTGCAAAATACATAAAGAATTTAAAGACACTATTGTGTCTGCCATCACTAATTATAGCAGTGTGTAGAAAGGCATCATGGGAGTTCTCTTTATTTTGGCCACCATAAGTAAGGTCACCTATTTGTAACACAGTTTACATCTTCCTACAATATATTGAAACATGTAGTACTGTGAAGCCACGAAACAGGGTGGAAGTTTATTTTAACTGGTGACCAGCATAGAAAGGTATTTATTGTGTATCACAGGTCGAGCACGTTCTGATCTCAGAAAGGTTCTGGTTGTTCTCATTATAACGTAAAACAAAGATGAAGTTCTCACCCTCCTCTTCTTTGGGGTCCAGCTGAGTGACCTTCAGCTGGAGACGGTCCACTCGGTCTCCTAGTGTGGTCACTCTGTCTGCAAACTCTCCAGCCTGAACGAACAGCTCCCTGAACACGTCCTCCGCATACTTGCCTGCAGACACAGAAGATTCAGTCACTCCGCGAGTACAGACGAGTACTTGAAATACATCGACAGTTGACTTTTAATTCAAGTGTGACCCTTTACAACCGCTTATGGTTTCTTTCCTTCTGCTCAAAACTTTCTCTTGTTGTATACATTTTCTTTAATTCCTATGCAGCCACGCCTACTTCTGCAAGAGCATTACACTGTCACGATACAGGGACAACCATATTATATATTGTGATACTGTAGTAACAACGATATATTTGTAGTATTGTCAAGTATTTGACGCTTTCATTTGTTTTCAAACCAAAATATGTCCAAACATCAGCTTTTAAAGGCTGCTGGATTCAACTGTATCCTCTCGTCCTCAGTCCTCACTGGGATCTCACAGGATTTAATAGTCAGCTGATGACTGCAGCCATTTAGCAGCTGGAAAAAAAAAAATATATTATATTTATATATATATATATATATATATGCTGTATTGACATTTTGACATGACAAATTCGTAACTTCTTTAATTTGTTTTTTTTCTTTCATATGTCCAAACATCAGCTTTAAAAGTCACTGTATCCTCTTGTCCTCAGTAATCGCTGTGGAGGAGATAATTACTGCTGCCATCTAGTGGCTAGATGTTTATTCAACACAAAAGTAAACAGACGCCTTGAATATTTGCATGTTAATTGTAAGTTAAAAAAAATGAAATAGGAATAAGCAAAATATTTAGTTTTGGAAAAACTTTATTTAAATTATAACCATAAAGGAACTTTTTTAAAAAGAAATAATAATATTTTATAGAAAAAATAAAAAATATTGTAATGCTTTTGACTACTGTATCTTGAATCAGAATTTAAAGACCACACAACTTGATAAAATGGGAGCTGCTAAAAGTTGCTTGAGTCGACTGTATCCTCTCGTCCTCAGTCATAGCCCGGATCTCATCGTTCCTTAAGCTATGGACGCAATGACTGACGCCATCTAGCGGCCAGAGGTTTTATTGCAAGACAGAAATAAACAAACGCCAAGCATGCCTATGGTACATTTTGAGGAAAAAAACTTCAAATTATTTATTTTAAAGAAACGAAAATATAAACTATAAAATACCTATTAATAAAAATAAAATGTTTAAAAAAATAAAACAAAAAGATGGATACAATGCCGACGAATCAGATACATCGCAATATTTCTTTTTCATGATACTGTACATAGATATTTTCTCAACTACTTTTACTACTTCTTACTCAATTGTTTTTATCATTCATTTCAACCTTAGATTTTAAAAAGATTCAGATTAAAACCTAAAAAGTATAAAAACTTCTCAGTATAGTTTTTCCCTAATAGAGTAAATTTGTTGTTTCTTTGTGAGACAAACATGGTGAAGGATGGACGTAGAGACAGAAGGATCTTGTTTACTTTCCCAGGCAACAAACAGTGAACATCTGAACTTCAAGGTCAAGATAAGATAAGATAAGAACTCACTGAGGCTGCCGAGCTGGCGGATGATGTTGGCCAAACTGATGTTGGTCACACACTCCAGCTCGCTGCGGATCTTGTTGGGGAGGGTCTGGCGGCACACATGCCGGGGCTCTATGTTCCGGGTCACCAGAGGCATGGTGGGTGTGGTCGGCGCCGGGGACCTGACCCTGGAAAAGAGGGGAAGTTGTTCATGGAAAACACAAGGTTTTGAGGAGAACTCCAAACTTTCAACAAGTTAAAAATGAGTTTGATAGTAAGGTAAGGTAAAACTTTATTGATCCCTCAGGAGGTCTCCTTAGTTTAAGAACAACTGAACTTAATTTATTTTTCAGTTCTGATTTATACTTTAAGTATTCATAGCATTATTAGACTTCATAATTTGACACAAAGTCCATTAATAGATGTACTAGATGGCTAATGAAGAATTAAAATCTGTTTTCGCCACTGTGTTTTGTTTTGGTTAAGTTAGTGACTTCAAAATGACTCTGTGGCCCAGATTTGCCATTTTATTTGATATTTTCAAAATAAAATAATGTTCATATGGTGACCTGTAAATACGCCAGTGTTTAAGACAAGATAAGGAACAGATGGAAGTGAATACAGAGACTATTTATAAGAGTAAAACGAAAGTATCACAGTCGTACTTTCAGTCGTAGACAGTTTGGTAAATACACATTTTGTTAGACTTAAACTGTCAAAACCCTGCTACGATCATTCATGTGGTTTAATGATTCAGGTTCAATCCATCAGAAGAGATATTTTACACATACACACTATGTAATAAAGACACAACTAAACCAAACTAAATTAACCACCGGATGGTTAACTAAGGGCTGGTGTTCATTAGGGAACAGAAAAAGGGGAAACGAATACTTTTCCATTTACTGACGAAGCAAACGTTGGATTTTTAAATAATTATCAAAGCTTTCCTTTGAACCAGTTTCTCAGTTTTATGTTGACATTTTACAGCATCAAAATCAAGTTATACTTTTAGGATGATCACATCCCTTAAGCAAAGAGAAGTGTACTTGAAGTGCATTTAATCAAGTATACGTTAGTACAAATATAAGCATAGTATAAAGGTATTTGTACTATGAAGGCCTAAAAGTATACTAATAAGATAAGTCTACTGACTAAATTATAACATTTTTAGTTTACAGAAGTACACGTTCAAGTATACTCCCAACTATACTACAGGTGCACTTGAATAAACTTATTCTTGATAAGAGATGTTTTAAAAGTAAACTACTTCAATTTTAGTATAACACAATTATACACATAGTATACTTGAATATACTTACTTTCGCTAAGTAAATTTTAGGTATACCACTTCAATTGTAGTGCAAAATAAGTTTACCCATGGTACACTTGAATATACTTGTTTTTGCAAAGGTGTGTCAAAGGTAACTTCAAGTATACTACTTATTTTATAGTATAACGCAAGTATATTCATAGTACACTTGAATATACTTATTTTTGCTAAGGTGTGTCAAAAGTAAACTTCAAGTATACTACTTCATTTATAGTATAAAACAAGTATACTCATAGTACACTTGAATACACTTATTTTTGCAAAGGTATGTCAAAGGTAAACTTCAAGTATACTACTTCATTTATAGTATAACACAAGTATACTCATAGTACACTTGAATATACTTATTTTTGCTAAGGTGTGTCACAAGTAAACTTCACGTATACTACTTCATTTACAGTATGAAACAAGTATACTCGTAGTACACTTGATTATACTTATTTTGCTGAGGCGTGGCAAAAGTAAACTTCACGTATACTACCTTATATATAGTATAAAACAAGTATACTTCAATATGCTTCTTTTTTGCTAAAGGATTGTGAAAAGTAAACTTCAAGTACACTTTTAGTACTTTTTGCCAAGATTAAGAGATGAGTATTTTTAGAGACGCAAAAGCAGAAGTAAAACTTAAGTCTGAGCTTTATACGCAAAACCAACTTGAATTGTGTTCACATCAGAATCAATAAAGTTTGTACGGAGTTAAACGAGGACAAAAGTGGGATCTTAAGGAATCCTGGTGATCTAACGTGGACGTGCTTTGATCCGTTGACACACATGACGCTCGTTTCCTTCGACTGGACATCGAAACCTCTCACTAGCGACGTTTAGGTTTGACTTAAACTGGATTTACTTAAGTTAAAAATGAACAATAACAATATTTAACAGCAAAAAGGCGGAAATATCCCTGAAAATAACTGCAAATGTTCGGCCTCGTCATAGCAGGAAGTAACTTCGGAACTCGAAAGATCCGCCAAAATGATCCATTTTCACGGTGAATCTTCACAAAACCACAGAACTATGTGACGCTTCACTCACCCGAGATGTTTTTAAAGTTCTCGCTCCTCTTAGAAGCGTCTGGTTGTCGTTTTTTTCTACTAGAAGTTTTCCGCCTGAAAAATGTGCACCAGTTAAGTAAAGACGGCTCAGACCAACAACAAAGTCCCGGGATTCTAAACTTGCCATTGGTCGAGCCGAGCGACTGCTTCGCGCTGATTGGTCGACGCGCCTGTCGCTCAGCCTTTAGTGACCAGGGAATGAGGAAACGGTAACGTAAACAGCGTAACTACACCCTGATGTGGCCGTAGTTTGCGTAACCTGGGGTGGAGTCCCGGTTGAATTCCTACGTGCTCTTGAGCAAGTTGTGGCACATCCGAGGAACGACAGCTACTGATGTTGACAGAGGATTCTCTCATGTGCTGCAGAGCACTTACCGGTCATTTAAATGGCTCTGTAAGTGCAGGAGGGTTTGCTGTTAATGGAGGCTTTATTCCAGAACTGCGTAAAGATTTTCTGCGCAAATGTTCATTGATTTCAATTTATTTCCATAGCAAACAATTCCCGGAATTCATAATTAAATAATAACAGTTATTATTATGATCTCCTTATACTTATTGAAGTTTTGCAGTGATGAGTTTTTTGTGATGTTTAGTTGTACAGTTTACTGTTGCTTTATTAAATAATCTTTTATATATTTTTATTATTTTATTAACAACATGTATAAATTTAGATTTTACGCAATTTATTGGATGGATCAATAATGCTATATGGCAAGTATTTTATTTTAGATAGTTAAATATATTAAATATGCATTTTTTTCCCCCGTTAAAATCTTTAAATAAAATAATTTAATAGTATATCATCAAATTACGACAAAAGCTAATTTTATAATGTATTTTACTTATTTTTAATGTTCCCCCATCATGTTAGATTCTCTATTTGTCACTTCCTTGTTAACTAAAGGATCATTGTTGAAATAGAATAGCAGAATTCTGCTGCACAATTCATTGTTTAAACATATACCAATAATTACAGAATATGAAAAAATATATAAAGAATAAATATACCTGTATCTGTGTCTCTGTCAGAAGAGACAACAACGGTTGGAACTGTTTAATTGTTCAGTATTTTATTTTTATTTGACAAATAAAATAATATGAATGTCTTATTTGGACACAGTTGCACTTATAGCTAGACTAGCATGTTGTTGCTACAAAATGTGCTTAAATAAAAAAAAAAGTTGATTCAATTGTAAGACTTTTTTTTTAATAAACTTTTGCTTCAATTTTAAAAATGTGCTTTAAAAAAAAAGTTGCTCTAAATAATTGTTCTAGACCTTGGACTTTTTATTTTCCCCAGATAAAGGAAAAATTATTTCATCTTCAAATACCTCGACTTTTTTTATCGAATGAACATAAATAAAATGTATCTAAAATGAAATATATGATTTTTAAAAAATCCTCTTTTTCGCCCCATCATCTTCTGGCGGGACAGCCGTCCAATGCGATAACATTACACAGTGTGGCCCCCTGGGAAACTAAACTTTAGTGCAGTGGTGGAGAATTAAACTCGCTCAGGGGCCAATTTTTATCCAGTGACTTTTACTTAAAACTCTAAAATCATACGTAGAGGCGTGTAATAATGTGATAATGAATAATATAAATTAATAAATATTAACTTGTTAGTTGCTACATGAAAAAACAGTTTAATCAATTAAAAATAAAGATAAATACAAATTATATGAAAAGTACCTTGAATTTAAAAAACAAACATAGTCACATAAAAACACTCAACGATATTAGGTTATTATTTTACATACTGTATTTTGTAAACCATAATTAGATCTGTCAGGATCTTCTTAGTCTCATTTCTAATCGCCTAGAGTAAGTAACTAAGTAAGTAATGGTTATTTCTAGTAGTAACATAGAGTTTAATAATAGGATTTAAAAAAAAAGTTGTAAACCATATTGTGTGTCTGGACCTTTAGTGCAGTTTTATTTAAGTCTTCTTTTTATATTTGAACATTCTTCAATTGCACAATATTCTCATACATTCATTTCGAGTTGTTGTGAACAAGTGACAGAAAACCATGCAGCTCTCTTTGTCTCCACTAGATGTCGGTGTTGTGTCGCACTTCCTGTTGCATCCCGGGAAAAAAAGGACGGGTTGGGTTGAAGGTTCGATTCTTATCAGTGTCTGGTGTTGACCCAGCTGAGCGTGTACGAGCTGTGACCCGCCGAGGCGCGCCTGAGCACGTCGTGACCCGCGCCCGCGGAACTGTGCACGAGCTTCAGCCCACGTGACTCCAGACCCCGCAGGACGCTGAACCAGAACCGGATCACCTCCTCGTCACTTCCGCCCACCTCGAACCCCGCCCACTGCAGGTGTGACGAGGCCACCAGGTGATGGACCCGCTGAAGGGTTCCAGTCTCGACCCAGTTCTGGAAGATCCTCCACTCGGCGCTGAGCAGGTCCGCGTGCAGGAAGTGAACCTGCAACATATTCCGCTGAGTCAGCACTTTATCAACTTTTTTAACAGGAGTTTAAAGTGTTTTGTTGCTTTATTTTCACAAGTTTTATTAACATAAGACAAAATATTTCCCATTAAATCAAAAAGTAACTTGAATATTTTTTTTTGTTTTTTTTCATTGAAGATATAATTTGTGTCTTGGAAATATTTGTTGTTTTTGGTGTTAAATCCCCAAAAAGTAGCTTCAATAAAAAGATGTTTTTGCAATGAAAGAAATATTTTATTGTTGCCTTTAATCAAATAACAAATTAATCCAAAAATTGAAATCAATTAACTCTTGTTATTGTGTTTTCTCAGGGTCAATGTGACCCAAAAAAAATGATTTTAGTTATCTTTGTATTTTGCTTTGGTAACTTAACTATTCAATCCAATAGTTTTTTAAGTCAAAAAAAAGTTTTGACGTAATTTTATATTTTTAATTAAGTTTTGAAATCAATTTTTTTTGATGCAGCAATTTTTGTTTTATTCATTTATTATTTGGATTTATTTTGATAAATGGCGAATAGAAAATATATATATTTTAGAATCGAACCAACTTTATTATTGATTGAAGGTACTTAAAAAAAGAGGAAAATACGATTTTTGATCAAAGCAATTTATTTTTATTCTAAATTCTTGACTGAACCAAATACTTTCGAATGAAACAGACTTGAATTAAATGTTTTTACTATAATAAAAGTAACTTATTTTTTGATTGAAGCAACTTTTTAAAATATTTGTATGATTTAACAGTAAATAAACAAATAAAAGTCCATTTTAAAAACAAACATCTAGAGGTTATTTCAAAGCATAGATGATCGATAGCGTTAAAAATCTGAACTAAAAACAAGAAATGGATGAATGAGTGAACGCTTGGCTCCCTCTAGTGGCAGCGCCTCGCAACGAACCCTCGCTTAAGTTGTTGCCATGGCACCCGGGGATGGCACAGAGCCCTGTTGCTATGGTAACGTAGAAGTAAGAGAGTTGTCGAAGTATACCAGGGTGAAAATACTCTGAGGTATGTTTGTTTGGCAACGTTCTGCACATTTCTATCAGAGGGTGTGTGTGTGTGTGTGTGTGTGTGTGTGTGTGTGTGTGTGTGTGTGTGTGTGTGTGTGTGTGTGTGTGTGTGTGTGTCTCACTGTTTTGTGTCCCAGAGCTGTCATGATGTCTGCCAGTGTTCGGGAAACACTTCCCAGCATGCTCCTGGCCTTCCTCCTCGCTCGCCACTCCAGCCACATCTTGTGCTGCCGGACCACCGCGCCCCCCTCGCCCCCCTCGCCCCCCTCGCCCTGGTTCCCCGCCAAACCGTCACCACGGTAACCGGGCGATGCATCGGAGTTGCTCGGATCGAACGTGTGGACCTCACAGCCCAGACCAGAGACCAGCTTCAGGAAATCTGCATCTCCTCCAGACATGCTGTGGAGAGAAGAAGAAGAAGGAGAAGAAGAAGGAGAGGAGAAGAAGAAGAAGAAGAAGAAGGAGAAGAAGAAGAAGAAGAAGGAGGAGAAGAAGAGTTTAGGATCTTAACCCTAGTGTTTGCTCAGGGTCAAGATGACCCGAAGGCCTGAAAACAAATGTGCTTGTGGTATCCCTTGTGTTATCAATGTCATCATAATATTGAATTTTTAATATTTCAAATGTTTCATGTTTTTTTGAGGAATTTAATTTAAGTGAATTGAAACAATTCTTTCATTCATTCATTTCATCAAAAGGTTCAAGATTTGTTTTTAATTTGCTTCAAAAATAATAAATATGTTTCAAAATTACAACATTTAAAGGAAAAAAATATTAATAAAGGAAAAATCTTAATCCACCAGGAAATAGGGATTTAAAAAAAAAACCTTTAAAAATTTCCCTCCAAAATCGAATTAAAAAAACAATTTTTCAATATGCAAATTATTAAATTTAATTATTAAATAAAGAGGAATTTAAACTTACATTATTGAAAAAAATTATTCAATTTAAAAAACCTTAAAAAAAAAAAACTTTTCATAATAAAAATAAATTAAATTAAATTAAAAAAATTCAGCTTTTAAAATATGTTTGACTGTATATAAAACATTTTTCTTAAGATAATAATTACATTTATTTATTTATTTTCGAATAAACTCTAAATACAACTTTCTCTAACTATTTTTTAATTTAATTTTTTTATTTCCCTGATCAAAATAATTGTGTGAATATTTAGATAATTTGTTTTAATATAAGGTTATTTTATTGTATTTTAAAAGATATCATCAGCAAATATTAAGGTTTTATTTTATGTGGATATTTTTATTTCTACTTTTTTCCACGAGTGTAAGTTTTTCTGAAAACATTTTGACTCTTATTTTCTCTTTTGAAAGAGTTTTTCTTTAGCGTCTTAACTTCTATTGATTCTATTACGTCTGGATCATCCAGTTCCTACAGCAGACTTCTTCTGACCTTTGACCCCCGGCCTGAAGAAGTGCGAGCGAGGGAAGAGGGTGAAGGACGAGCAGAAGGACGAGAAGAAGTGAAGATTATATGGACGAGGAGGACAAAGACTGACCTTGAGTCTCAAACTCTTTTTCTCTCGACTCGACACGTTCGTTCAAAACTATTGTAGAAGATTTTTATTAAGATTTGAGGTTTAAAAATGATGAAACTTTAAATGTTTTTAAGCAATTAATTTTTTTTTCTCCAATATAATTTAATAAATAATGTATATATTGAAAGAATGAATTAGTTTTAATTAAATAATTAAATAAAATAATTTACATATTCAAATGTTGAATTAGTTTTTATTAAATAATGAAATAAAATAATTTACATATTCAAATGTTGAATTAGTTTTTATTAAATAATGAAATAAAATAATTTACATATTCAAATGTTGAATTAGTTTTTATTAAATAATTAAATAAAATAATTTAAATATTCAAATGTTGAATTGGTTTTTATTAAATAATGAAATAAAATAATTTACATATTCAAATGTTGAATTGGTTTTTATTAAATAATGAAATAAATAATTTACATATTCAAATGTTGAATTAGTTTTAATTAAATAATTAAATTAAATAATTTACATATTCAAATGTTGAATTGGTTTTTATTAAATAATGAAATAAAATAATTTATATATTGAAATATTGAATTCGTTTTTATTAAATAATGAAATAAAATAATTTACTGTATATATTCAAAGATTTCATTAGTTTTTATTAAATAATAATAATAAAAAATTTATATATTAAAATATTGAATAGTTTTTTTTTATTAAATAATAAAATACAATTATTTATATCTTGAAATATTTAATTATTTTTTCATTAAATAATGAAAAAGAAATTCTGTTAATATCAGAAAAAATAGTTTCAATTAAATTATTTAAAATAAATATAACCTTTAAATATAGAAATTGATGAATTCCGGAACAAAAACATTTCACAAATAAAAAAGTCTACATTTGTATAGATTTGTATGCATTTGTATAAACTTGTAAACACACCTGAAAGAATACGCCACGCAGGTGTCATGTGGGAGGAGCCACTCGTCTGCACACAGAAGCCACTCTGAGGATTCAGGACCAAGAACTTTGGAACAATTTACCTGAAGATCAAACATTTAACTTTAAGATAATAATGTTGTCATCAAGATATCAATTCATTTACATCTTGTATCATCTTATCAGAACTTACCTGCACAACACACGTATAAGAACATTAATGATGAATGAAAGTTTTTAGGTTATTTTGAAAATTGATGATTATATTTGAAAATTGTTGGATTATAGTTAAAAATTGTTTGATTATAGTTGAAAATTGTTTGATTATAAGGTTAAAAATTGTTTGATTATAGTTGAAAATTGTTTGATTTAAGGTGAAAATTGTTTGATTATAGTTGAAAATTGTTTGATTATAGTTTAAAATTGTTTGATTTTAGTTGAAAATTGTTTGATTATAGTTGAAAATTGTTTGATTATAGTTTAAAATTGTTTGATTTTAGTTGAAAATTGTTTGATTATAGTTGAAAATTGTTTGATTATAGTTGAAAATTGTTTGATTATAGTTTAAAATTGTTTGATTATAGTTGAAAATAGTTCGATTTTAGTTAAATTGTTTGATTATAGTTGAAAATTGTTTGATTATAGTTGAAAATTGTTTGATTATAATTAAAAATTGTTTGATTTTAGTTGAAAATTGTTTGATTATAGTTAAAAATTGTTTGATTTTAGTTGAAAATTGTTTGATTATAGTTAAAAATTGTTTGATTTTAGTTGAAAATTGTTTGATTATAGTTGAAAATAGTTCGATTTTAGTTAAATTGTTTGATTATAATTAAAAATTGTTTGATTATAGTTAAAAATTGTTTGATTATAGTTGAAAATTGTTTGATTATAATTAAAAATTGTTTGATTATAGATAAAAATTGTTTGATTATAGTTGAAAATAGTTCGATTTTAGTTAAATTGTTTGATTATAATTAAAAAATGTTTGATTACAGTTAGAAATTGTTTGATTATAGTTGAAAATTGTTTGATTATAGATAAAAAATTGTTTGATTACAGTTAAAAACTTGGAATTAAAATCAAGAGTCAATGTAAAAATGTGTAGATTCATCAAACATCTTCACATCATTGAACTCTGGTCCAACACTCTGGACGTGACTCACCTGAGGTCTGGACAGGTACCCGGTGAGTCGACTCAGCTCGGACGAGAAGGTCGGGGGGTCACTCGCCCAGGGCTGCGTCTCCAGCGCTCGCGGCGCCACCTGTAGACCAGATGACGTCATCACTCGAGCAGCGAAACAATGAGGTCTTCATCAGGATCATCAGGATCACTGCAGGTGTGACACAGGGGGGTCACCTGACCCCTGACAGCACTCCAGGCACTGAAGAGTCTGGGATGAAAGAGTGGTCGCCATGACAACCGATGGTGAGATCAGGGGGGGGTTGAATCACTGGAATGAGTCAGAATGTAGCCTTGAGCGCAGAGAGAGAGAGAGTGATTAAGAGGGAGGAGAGAGAGAGAGAGAGGATGGGGGGAGGAGAGGCAGCTGTGGTCAGGAGTCCAACCCTCACCTGTGACCCACGTGACCACACTCACCTGGCGCATGTGCAGCTCGCTCTCCTCCTCGTACTCCCCGGGCTCCTCCGGGTTCCTCACCGGAACCAGCCTCCCTCGGTGGTGCCGCGGTCCCGGTTCCGGTTCGATGCTGATCACCGCGAACGCGACCTCGTCCTCCGCTCCTCCCCGCGCCCCCTCCCCCGCGTCCCTGGGCAGCTGGGACGCGACCACCAGCAGCTGCAGGAGGCCGAGCAGCAGCGGCGGCACCAGGAGGAGCAGAGACCTGGACCCGAACCGCCGCATCAGACCCAACATTCCTCCCCCCTTTTTTTTATTCTGTCCTCCCCCTGCGCGAGAGAGAGAGAGAGAGAGAGAGACCCCTGAGGGTCACCAGAGGGGAGCCCCGGCTCCTCCCCCTCCTCCCCCCCCGGGGGGTGGTGTCGACCCACATTCCTGGTCAGAAAGTCCAAGACTCCAGATAAAGATAAGATTAGAAAAAAAGTTTCTCTTCACTTCCGCAAACTTTTGCTGAAGTTGTTGCCTAGCAACGAGCAAGCATGAAACTTTTCGCACTCGTTGAACTCGGTAGAGATGCAGTGAGAATACACAAAGGTACTTCCAATCCAGGGATTCAGTACTACAGTCGTGAAGTATTACCTACTTATATTTGCTGTTGTCGCACTAGTTTATGACATATTATCAGGAATAAAATGATTCAATATATCGAAGGATTTAAAGAATATTGAAGAAAAATACCATTAATTTAAATCACAATTTGTACTCAGGATATTATGATTTTTTTTATTTTGTAACCATGACAACTGAGGTGTTTGTTCATCACACTTTTATCCATATTTTTGCATCTAAATTAAGATCTAAAATAATATATATGTATTATGTGTATTGGTTTCGGTTTCTGAAACTGTTAAAATATTTATCATCCATGCGTATATTTTTGTTTTTCTGTACCAATGAAATGTAGTTGTATTTATCTATGTACACGATTCTCTGTTATTCTTGTTTCCATGTTATGGGTTAGTTTACTTGGTTTTATATAGAAATGTGATTTAAAAAATGGTTTAAAGGTATAAACAAATATGCGACCTGATAAAAGTGTGTTAAAAAAAACAACCAAAACCTATTGAAAGAAAAATTGTATTGTTTTGGGTGTTTTCATTCTGGATTGTCAGTTCTTATACAAGGAAAGAGTTGAGTTTAATTGAATTTAGTTAAATTATGTTTTGATCTTTATTAGTTTTTTTCAAACTACTAACCTTATATGATAAGATAAAAAACGTTTTCATATAAAATTAAATTAAACTAAAGTGAGGATTTTTCTTTTTGACTGTTGGTTTTAATATAAACAAACATTTAAGGTTCAAAAATTGAAAAAAAGTATGATTTTAGTTGAAAATAGTTTGATTATAGTTGAAAATTGTTTGATTATAGTTGAGAATTGTTTGATTTTAAATTGTTTGATTATAGTTGAAAATAGTTTGATTATAGTTGAAAATTGTTTGATTTTAGTTGAAAATTGTTTGATTATAGTTGAAAATTGTTTGATTTTAGTTGAAAATTGTTTGATTATAGTTGAAAATTGTTTGATTTTAGTTGTTTGATTATAGTTGAAAATAGTTTGATTATAGTTGAAAATTGTTTGATTTTAGTTGAAAATTGTTTGATTTTAAATTGTTTGATTATAGTTGAAAATTGTTTGATTATAGTTGAAAATTGTTTGATTTTTAGTTGAAAATTGTTTGATTTTAGTTGAAAATTGTTTGATTTTAGTTGAAAATTGTTTGATTTTAGTTGTTTGATTATAGTTGAAAATTGTTTGATTATAGTTGAAAATTGTTTGATTTTAGTTGAAAATTGTTTGATTATAGTTGAAAATTGTTTGATTACAGTTGAAAATTGTTTGATTATCAAATATAGTTAGAATGCAGAAAAAAGGATGAGCATTAGTTCCGTCAAATGCATGAAAAAAATATTAGAAATTTTGTGTTTTAATAAATGTTTACTGAAATAAATATAACAAAAAAACCTTTTAAAAAACAAGTTTCTCGTCGTTATTTTAGGTATAAAAAGATGCTTTGAACACAAACCAAACGTAAGGTTCAAAAACTTCCATCATAAAGGTGCCACAGAGGTACTGACCACTGCGGACCAGGCTTACATCTCAACAGCTGCTCAACTTAAAGTCTTAGATCAGGTGCAGACGCTCCCTTCATGTTTGTGTTTGGGGGGGTTGTGTTGTAGTCTATCACCCCCCCCTCTATCAGCGTACAGTGGAATGTGACAGCAAACACGTCATGTCTGTGTCTGTTTAGTCGGCCTGTTTACTGACTCCGGCAGATCTGCAGTCAGTGAACGCCCCCCATCTGCTTCCTCTCGCTCTCTTTGTCTCGCTCGCTCCAGATGTGCTTCTGCGCCCGAGTCCTCGCCGTGTGTTCGCCGCAGACGTGATGTTGAAATACTCCCTTCTTTTTTTTTCACCGTCTCCAAAAAAAACACCCGTCTCTGGATCCCCGATTCTGTACGTAAGCGTGAATTCCTGCCGTCTGAAATTCCTCTCCTCCTTTTTTTCCCTGCCTCTCCTCCCTCTCTTTTTCTCCCCGTCGAGCGGCGTCCTCGAGTGAACTCCCTCTCGCTCAAGTCCCAGACAGCCGGGGTACATCACACACACACACACACACACCCAAATAAGTCGTCGGCACAAGATTACCAATGGCAAGAACAGAATGTGTATTTAAATATTTTGCACCTCAGATACATACATGATATGTAACAGACAGATATACAACTTCTTATTTCACAAAACCACAAAAACAACACAAGACCACAGAAAAAAGGGGGGAAAGAGAGAATGAAGCCAAGACTTTTTCAGGGTCCAGGGTGTTACTGGGGGGGCGGGCGGGGGTACGGCTTCACTCCTGCAGGCACGCACATATACACACACATCCACACAAAGTACATGCAGTCGCACAAGCTGGTCGTCGTTTTTTTGTTTTTTTTTGTTGCACACAGAAAACGAGTGTCTTGGCGAATTCACCGTCTCTTTCCCGGAGAGAAGATAAAAACGGCCAAACACGGGATGTAAAGGGGCCTCCATGCTGCTGTGACTCCGCCCCCTTTTCTCCCGCCTCAGAAAAAAAAAAAAAAAAACCCTTCGACGTGTCGCCCGACAAAAAAGAACAAACAAAAACCTTCAGGAGGAGCTGGAGTCGTATGTACAGATGCTGGTTTATCTTTTCTTTTTTTTGTTCAAGAGCGGATCTTTTTGGTAGGACACAACACAGGCAGCGCACGGAGAAGGACTTCGGCGAGATCCGGTGATGGCAACGACACAAATCAAAAGGATCAGGCGAGTCAAGTGCAAAAGACACGGAGGAGAAAGAGAGAGAAGCTGAGAAAGAACAGAAGTTGGAAAGAAAAAAAAAACAACAAAAAAATAAAGCAAATGTAATCTTGTTCTGATGCTGCAGACATTCAGCACAAAAGCCAGACGGACCACGGAGTTCTGGGGGAAAAAAACGTAGAGTGCTGGACACTGGAGCTGCTGCTGCCGGGCCTGTCCTCGCTCGACCCGGGGGGTCGCGGGGTCATCGTCGCCGTCGTCGTCTTCACATGCGTGCGGGAGTTTTTTTTGTTCGTGTGTTCATGCTCGCGTTGATCTTGATTGTCAATGCTGGAGAATTAAAGCGTTCGTGTCCCAAAAAAATGGCAGCTAAATTCTCGCCCTTCTGTTTTTTTTTTTCAGAGTCTCTCACAAGAAAGTTTCCTTTTACAAAAATGAAAAAAAAGAAGGTAGCAAATTTTTGTAAAAGCTTGGGTTGAATGCATCTGTAAGAAGATAGAAGAGAGAGAGAGAAGGTGGTGTTAGGGTTCAGGGTTGAAGGATCTGTATCAAGCATCTCCTCCAATAAGGTCTGTTTTTTGGGGAGTTTTGACAGTATGTACCGGGCTTTACAATCGTCAGGTCATGCAGGTGATCCTGTCTGAAAGGGTTTTTCTAAACCTCCCCAAACGCTGAGCAGTCTTAGTAGAAGAGATCGTTTCTGCATCTGGCACTGGGTCGTTCTCCCATTGAGACCTGGAACATCTCAAGAAAATAGATCTTTTCCATGACGCACTTACAGCCCTACTCCACCTCAAACTGCTCTGTTGTGTCGTGTTTTCAACAGCCCCGCTGCCTACTTGTGCTTGCCGGGGTCGGTAACCCTAACCCTAACCCTAAACCTAACCCTAACCCTGGAACATCTCAGAAAGTAGATGGTGCTTTTCCATGACGCACTTACAGCCCTACTCCACCTCAAACTGCTCTGTTGTGTTGTGTTTTCACCAGCCCCGCTGCCTACTTGCGCTTGCCGGGGTCGGTAACCCCAACCCTAACCCAAATCCAAACCCTTAGCCATATACCATAGTGCCACGAAACTAAGAGGCAATGGTTTACATACCGGACACAAAAACGACTCCACCTTGTCCACGGCAAACAATAGAACAACTTTCAGGACCTACATATTACTACTTACTATTTTTTACTTCACGCCAATGACCAATCAGTGGCAGGTACTCTGTCAATGTCACCTTTTTTTAAGTGGCAGCCCTGGCCTCCCTTGTAGCCAGAGCGAAGCAGGTACTAAAAAGAGTTTCTTCTTCAACATATGGCGCTCGTGGAAACACAACACAAACCGAGTCTAGTTGAGTTGAGTAGGTCTAAGATGAGCCGGTGGAAAAAGGGGCCATTAGGTACTAAGGTCTGGTTCTCATTCACCGAGGTTATGGTTATCCAAGGACTCCCAAAGCAAGGCCACTGGACTTTGGAGTTCCCAAAAGTCTACTCGCCTCAGACCAGCTTTGTACATCTTTGGACAGCCTCTTAAACTTATTAACTTATTTTTTCCATAAAGTAAGGCAGGACACAACTCCAAAGAAAACTTCCAAACAGACAAGAAAATGTGTGTTTGTGAGGTTCTAAAAATTCAATATTTATATTGATTTTCTTTTTAATAACAGACTGAATGTGGCTCCACTGAAGTGGGTTAGTCAAGACATCTTGTCGGTAATTAAAAACTGGCTTCCTTTTTTTCCTGATATCCTTGAGGCAGTGACAGTGAAGTCGTAAACAAACACTCTCTACAAGTCTTATGAAAGCTTCTTCCACCCCGAGTAACAGGTTTTGCGAGGATTATTTGACGCAGACATACCTGCTGTTACAGGCTGGTGACGCTAAAGCTGTCATCATTTGCTGGGTCCAGAAGTTGGCAAAGCACCCCACTACCCTGGACCGTATGTGAGGGATAGCGATGCCCCATGGCTTGACATGACGCTTGAGACAGAGAGTAGCTGCTAGTATCCGGCTGATGGGACTCGAGGGGGCTCTTCGAGTAGGGCGAGTGCGGCATGGCGCCCTGCCGCTGACCCGGACTTATGTGCGGGTTCGGGTCCTGTCTGTGGGCGTTCATGGTTGAGGGTGAGCCCCGCTCTTCGTAGAGTGTTGGCGTCGATCTGGAGTGGAAGTTAGGACTGAGCGTGGGCTGGGAAGGTAGTGGGGTATGACTGTGTTCGTTGTGGTGGTTATTATTGTGAGCGCTTGAAAGGGTATTGTTCTGCAAGTGAGGGCTGGCATAGGGTTTGGAATGTGAGCTCAGGTTAACGTGGACTTGCGTGTTGTGGTGCGTGTCATGGGGCGTCTGGTTTGTTTGATTTTGTGTGTTTGCATTGGGGCTCAAGAGCAAATTGACATTTCCTAGAGGACTGGAGTGTGGGTTGTTGTGCGTTTGCATGGCTGTATTCGAGTGTGGGCTAGGACTGCCACTGTGCGACATCTGTCCGTACCAGTAGGGGGAGCTGCAGTAACTGGGGGAGTCATACTGAGGGAACTGGGGGTCTTTTGGAGGGGGCGATGTGAAGGACTCATGGCTGTCCCACAAAGGGGTGTCACGCGTGGGGAAGGAGAGCAAGAGGGGGAAAAGTTCCTGGAAGGAACCGGGTGGTAGGACTGTGGTGGAGGTGGGGTTGGCTTGGGCGGGTACGTGGGAGACGAGACACTGGGGGAGAGGGAGGAGGAGGATTCTCCCGGGTACAAAGATGGGTATCTCTCTTCGGATGAAGGTGTAGAGGGGTGGGCAGAGTAAGGGGAGGGGTATTCACACGGTTCATGGGGGTAGCTGGACGAGGGCGCTGGATTAGAACTAGCCAGGGGAGAGAGGCTACTGCTGTCCCCACTGTAATAGTCCAGACCCTCCTGGAAAAGTCCGGGGCCATCGAGAATTCCCGCGGTCATTCCTGGAGATGAAGCAGCCTTGCATCGACCTCTGGCGCCCGATGGGCGCTCCCTTTGACAAGCAGACAAACCCCCTCTGCCTCCTCGAGACCCTCTGCCTCGACCCCCGCGTCGTGGTCCACGTGTCGGAGAGGGACTTGACGCCGAATCACAATGCAAAGTAGAGCCGCTCTCTTTTTCTAACTGTTCAGTCCGTTTTCTTCGTCCACGTCCAGGCTTGTTTGTTCCGCTGCTCTGGAAAAGAACGTTTTGGCTCCAGTTATAAGAAGGCGCCGAAGCACTCTCGTGCCAGTCAATCATCAATTTCTCCAGGCTGGACAGACTCGACTGACCGCCCTCCCCGCTGGCTGAAGTATCCTCGCTGGGTTTGAAAGTTCCTCCTATAGGAGCCGGACAATTACTGGCGGTGGCGGAACCAAGATGCGAAGAGTCAGATGAAGATTCTGACAGACTCTCGGGAAACGGTGGACGCTTCGCCTTCTGAGGGGTGTAGTTGGAGATGTCCAGGATGTCTTTGGACTCGTTGGAGCCGTATTCGCTGTAGCCGTGATACTGTGAGCCGAAGATGTCGATCGGACAACCGCCATACCCTTGTCTGTAACACAAAGAACCGACATCCGTCACAATTTTTCAAATAATTCCATTTATTCATCCAGAGTTTTGTTGAGTAGAAATTGATTCTTAGCAACTGCTTGAATGTCTGGTACAATCTCAAAAGTTGTGTTTTACAAGCGTATTATTTTGGCAACATAGAATAATAAAATAAAAACAAGAAAACTTTTAAAAATAAAACATTTTGTTCTCTAAACCAATTATCGTTTTTCATGTTTGTTATGTCTAGTTTCAAGTCCCACGATGATTCTTCCCTCTAGAGGACAGAGATAGAGACAGAATTCCAGGAACATTAAATGATGTCCTGCGAGGATTTTGATCACCTACAATATTTTGTGTCCAACGTACGAGGGAAGAGATTTAAACCTAGAAACATGTCGGGTTTTTAAATCCATGATACATTACACTAGCATCTAAATATTTCATCCTATGAATGATATACTGTATATATTGTTGGGTCACCAGAATAATAACACTTGTGGTGTGTGTCTCCCTCGACTCATCGTCTGGTTCGAACTGTCGATGCTGTGCAGTGAACACAGGTTTGAAGTCTCTCAGCAAAGCAAAGTCTGTGAGTCACTGAACACACACATCGACTTGTGTCTACAGATGAGTGTGTGAGAGATATTACAGATTTTAGAGTTGTTGTTTGTCAGACTAAGATCTTTTCACTGAAATACACATAATCTATACCTGTGCCAGACACTGGCCCCTTTAGGCAATTTGGACCCTGTAGGGTTTATTCACCCCTGAAAAGAAAATGCATTTTCAAAAAGTCAATGCAAAAAATGAGATTCATTTTGTTTTCGCAAAGGCTGCATTTAACCGGTAATCCATGAAGCTCCAGTTTAGAAAATGCAACAACGTAAAAGTTGACGCGGAAACAAAATAGTTAACAACAAATGCCCTTAGAAATATCTACACAAAGTAAATAAGTAAGTAAGTCATTTTTATTCATATAGCGCTTTTGTAGGCCAGGGTCACAAAGCGCTTAAACAATCAAAACAATATTCAATAAAGTATATACTTTAAAGGTCAAGATAAAACTGATAACACAACAGGAGTTCCAGAAAATCAAGGAAAAGCTTGAACAAATTAAAACTTCTTAAGATGTTTCTTGAAAGAGTCAGTAGATCCATCAAAAGAAAACGCTGAAGGCATTCCAATGTGTTTTTTGTGTCACGATATGAGATACAAAACTATTTTACTATTTCCATTCTGTTTGCCTAACAATCGACAGGAAATAGTAGTAACTGGGTTGACCGGCCCTCGGACATCTTTCCCAAAATCTGGCCCTCAGGAAATTTTGGTTAAATAGCCCTGATCTGTATTTTTGCACATGTGTCCATTCTGACACACACTACTCTACGACACTTCAGAAAAACAACATGAAAAATGGCGTCTGGTAAAAGTTGTCAACAAAAGCAACTTCTGTTCCTAAAGTCCCTAAAGTATCAACATTTTATCAAAATATGTTTTTATAGTATATTTAACAGAAATTAAAAAAAGTCTCAGATGAAACAATGAACAAATCTTTACCTGTAGTTCCAGTGGTTTGAGTTGTACTGCTTGAAACCTTCTGGAGAGGAGGTGGAGCTTAAGTTGTGACTTTTGCTCATGGTCATATACCCTCCTCCTGGTGATCCAGGACCCATCTGCTCCCCACGGACCACGTTAGAAGGGCCAAATCCACTAAACCCCCTCTTGGCTGCTGCTGCTGCGTAGCTAGAGTAACCCAATTGTCCGAGTGCCGTGGTCTTGCTGCTGTTGTTTCCTGGCCCGAAGGCGACTCTGCAGTCAGAGGACCTCTGCTGTACTGTGGCGGCATTAGACGAAGAGTAGTTTGACGAGTACTGTCCATAGGATGTGGGATGTGGGGAGCTGGGAGAGTGTGACAGAGCTGGAGGGGTGGATTTGGAAAAGGTGGTTGGTGACGTTTGGGAAAGGCTACAATAGCTGAATGAAGGTCTGCTAGAGGAGCCCTGTGTTGACCCATCAGAGTTTGGCCCCTTGTTACCCCACTTTGAGAATCCAGCGGGCCAGCTGTTACCCGGGGGGGTGCTTGAGGGCTCGAAGCCAGATGTGGACTGACCTTTCCGAGAGGAACCTTGAGAGGCAGACATGTCCAACAGGTCGGATGAATCGTCCGAGTCCAGGAGAGATCTGAAGTATCCAGCAAAAAGACCCTGCGAGTCTTCGCCCGTAGGCATCGGCCCCCCTGAACCCCCGAAAGTACCTCTATGTCCAAACTCGCACGAGGAAAAGCCACCTCTTGGAGATGCGCACATTTGATATCCCATCAAACCCTTTTCTTTATCAAAAACTGCATCCTCCCCCCAGTCGACCGGTCCATCAGGCCAGTCTTCGGCTATGTTTAACCCCACCCCTTTAAAAGCGCCGTTTTTTCTCGCGCGCCTTTTCCGTACAGTTTTTTCACCGCCGGGCTCAGTTCCGACAACGCCCCCTCCTCTACCAACACCGCCAGAACCCTTTCCCCGTTTCCTGGGTAACCCATGATCAGTCAATTGACTCAGTTTTCGCTTTTTGCCGATGGATTCAAAAAAATCACTAAAGGTACTTTTTGTTCGCTCGCCCGACCCGGGCCTCCCGACGCACCGCCTCCTCTCCCTAAACCCCCTCCCCGGCCGCCACGTGGGCGTCTGAACCCAGTTAGTCTGTGCAACATGTTGGAGATTCCAGGGTTTTCCATTGGCGTATGAAAGCTTTCTGGCTCGGTCGGTGTCCAACAACGAGGCGGGGAACTGCGAGCTGTGGTCGTCGGCTGGCGGTTCAAAAAGGCTAGTTTCGACAAAACATCTCCATACTCCATTTTAACATCATTTGTGTCATTCACATATGATGGATATGGACAGGGAAGTTTAGTCCGTCGCCGCCTCCGGGGCTTCTTCAGCTGCTCTTGGTTTCCGGGGAGACTCGCAGGATTGGGGGGCTCCCCCGGTATGGCTGGCGGAGCCTGTTTTGGTGGCCTCCCCCGTCTACGTTTTAGAATAACAGGCAACTCTCCAGGTGGAAACATAACCATCACACTCTTCCCGTTGTTCTTCATACGAAGCAGTGCAGTCGGTTCTCGGACTGTCTCTGGACATTCGAGTCTTCCGTCATTGCTCTTTTCGGTGGGAGCAGCCGTCTCCATGTTTGAGATCTTGTAGCTCTTTTGGCGGCGGCTAAGACTGACGGGAATCCGAGCTACCTTGACGACAAATCTCCTCACCTGTAAGACAAAAAAATGTTAG
Organism: Callionymus lyra; assembly: GCA_016630915.1. Taxonomy (NCBI): domain Eukaryota; kingdom Metazoa; phylum Chordata; class Actinopteri; order Syngnathiformes; family Callionymidae; genus Callionymus; species Callionymus lyra. Next base: position 30,039,505 of record JACEEU010000686.1, on the reverse strand, counting down.
ATTGATTTGTTTTTGGTCTCAAACCAGCAATGTTGAGGCACTTACTCCCACAAAATGTCTCCTGCCATTCGGTGAAAGCACACCAGCGACAGGTTCGACATTTTTCACAGCTAGCTTTGGTGCGGTGATGGTGCATGTGCTGGGTAAAGGGAGTTGAGCGGCCGCCCGCTGGGACTGGGCTGCTTGCCGTCGTTTCATCACGCTCTTGGGTCCAGGTTTATGCACAGGCTTTGGTCCGGGTTTTGATCTAGACTTGGGTCCGGGCTTATGACCCAGTCTCGGTCCAGGCTTCGGAACGGCTTTGGGAACGTGCTTCGGCACCGGCAGGGCCGTGATGTCCGGCGGACAGGGAGCGCTCGGGAGACCGGCCTCTACGCTTTTTATCCTTTCGTCTGCAGGCGACTCTTCGTCTTTCACCGACCCGTTCTTGTTCTGTGAGGATTCTTCTGCCGGCGCGTCCTTCTCCGCCCTCTTCTCACCTTCGTCCGGACTTCTTCGTAGGCGAGAAGATTTTCGCAGGTGACAAGGGAAGCGGGGACGACCCGAGCTGCGAAGTGCATATTTCTTCTCCGCCTCAACCGGGAGGGGGAGGAGCTAATGTCTGTGTTTGAAACCGGGCAAAAGTCAAATCCCCCGGTGACCACAGGAACTGCCATCTGGTTGCTTGTGGCAGGATGATTGCCAAGTGCTAGGGTCAGAGGTGACGCACATAGGACCTCGGATGCGTGTTTTCTGGAATGTTCCACGGAGTAGTTTTTTGCATTTATATCTGTTGGTTTATCCACGTGCTTGGGTGAAACAATATGCACATGTACATCCGGATCGATGTGCATTTGCATTTTTGACAAACCTTCTGCAAACGTTGCTTTCCAGCTTCAAATCACTGATTTTTTTTTCTTCCCCCAGTCCCTTGACCCCAATTGTAAGGGGGGCAGAAATCGGGGATCACCAATGCCAGATCAACAATTTGATCTCGGGACCCATTCTGGAGCCTCGCCTATCGGGTCCAGAGCGCAGCAGCCCCGGGTCTCCAGCCTCACCGAAGGAAAAAGGTTTTCTTTTGTTCTACTGTCCCCCTTAGTCAGGTCTAAACCTCTCTTCTCTTCTCCTTGATTCCAGTCTTGACTTGTGAGGGGCCTGAAGACACACAAAAACTACAATCAGAGAACATATTGTAACCATGTGTCACATCAGATTGACTGTCACACTCCAGTGTTACAGCATTTATAACAAACCAAACCACTTTTAAATAAATATGTAGGAATCAAATGTTTTTCTTCTCTAGATAAATGCTCAGTTAATTCATAAAACGCTAAAGTAAAGACTCAGTGCCACAGTACGATAATGGAGCATCAAAGGAAGTGAAAAAAATCAAGTCCTTCTTCAACTAAAAGATCATAAATGGGAAAAAGAAATTGACAAAGTGCTGCAAGCCCAGCTCCTTTCAAGGTGAGGAAATTAGCACAATTGCGAGTATTGACTCACTAATTTCTCAAATCAGGCAGTTGTTATGGAGTGAAAGTGAAAAAAGGCTCCTGGCACAGAAGGAGGGATCAATTGTGTTGTGTATAGACAGTTTTTGACAGCTTGAATTAAATCTCTCGGAAATAAAAACTTTCCAAGAAAGTCCTATGAAACGACTAAAACACGAAGTAGGCTGTATAAATATTTAAAAACTTATCAAAACTGTGTTGTATAACTCAAACTTCTTGACACTTGTGACACCAGTTTTGAACACAAAACAAATCCGATGGTAGCACATTTACTTGTGTCCGAGAATCCTCTTAGAGAGCTCCTAACCTAATTTTAAAAATTCTCAGTTTAGGAGTGATTGCAAAAACATTCTCAAAGAACTCTGAGTTAGGGAAACTTCTGTCGGCGTGAGGGGGTGTGGTTGACCCTGTTGCTGAGCATGAATCATCATTTCAAAACAAATAAACTTTTGGAGATAACGGGCAAAGGATGGGCCTTAAATCCGATAAATTTAACCCTAGAATTTAATCTCATGAAGACTGTGTACTTGGCAATAATACTTCCCATAAAAGAAAACATCTGTTAGATGCGAAAGCGATACTTTAAAAACAGGCTTAGGAAGATTTGTAGGGTCATTTTTAAAGTCCCTTAGCTTATGCTACAAACAAGCTAAATATTTATATATATATATATATTTTAAACAAGCTTGGTGTCGAGGCTTCCATACACAAGGGACGTTACAGACGAGCAGTATGGAGGTATTTTGATGTTTTTAAGTGTCTTTTTGGGGCGAAAATGAAGACAAAGAAAAGTTAGCTTCAGTCGCTACGTTAGCACGGACATACATTTTTGTCTATAACTCTAAAAAGCAACAGATTACTCTGAAATAATCCCAACCCTTACTCGACACGAGGGTGAAGTTTGAATTTTGTTTAACTAATAATTTAAATATTATAAATTATTTGTCATGCATTGACGCTTTGTTGACGAAAAAGAAAGCGTCGCTGCCGTCGACCACGTGTTTCCACCAACAGTGTGTTTATGATTCAGCAGTTGATCCTCACTTCGTCTGGTCGACTGGCTTTGTTCTGCAGGGATCATTGGGTCATCAATACTGCAGCAGGGAGCTCACTCTCTTTCCCTGGCTTGTCTTTTACCCATGATTCCTGTGGGTGGGAGAAGAAGAAGAAGAAGAAAGAGTAATTGAGAAGGTATAGAACGAGGAGTGAGAGGCGTCATCGGAGACGGTTAGCAACAGGCGTCGCACTCGTGGATTATATTTGAATGAACGTCGAGGAGCGAAGCAGCTCGGCGGTGTGACGAGTGTCCGTCATTATACTCAAGACACATTCAGACGTGAATAGAGAAAGATTACAGTTTGATATCCATCTTCTCTGGAGATATTTTGAGTTGAGATGGACTGATCTCCTCTACTCTTGAACATATCTTCGCAGTACATTTTCTAAACCATGGCGGGACTCACACCAAAGATCTTCTTTTTTTTAACAATTAAACTTTACAAACATCGTAAAAAATACTTCTACTTCATCCTGGTACTATGAAGGCGTTACTGCTCGGCTTCATTGAGACAGAAGGAGAGAATCCTGGACAAAAATCTGCAACACATATGTAGCTTTAGCCCCAGAAAAAAACATTGGACTACTGTGGAAATATAGGTACAACTAAGGTAAGGTAAGGTAAGGTAGGTAAAACTGTATTGAACCCTCAGAAGGTCTCCTTCGGGATTTTTTTTTTTCCAATAGCCACAGAAAATACAGCAATTTTTCATAAAAAAATAAATCAAAATAAAAACGAAGAAGAACAAGAACATAAAGAGAAAGAACAAGATGACAACTATAATTAATCCGATCCTAACCTATAGTTCTCTTAGGAACAAACTAACCCTGTGACTTGAGAGACCCCCTGAAGCAGTAACAACTAGATCATAACACATTTAATTATGACCATAAAAATGTGAACCCATGTGTGCAAACATACCTCAAGTGTTAGACGTAAACTGTCCTAAAGATATTGTACAATTCTTTGTGTGGGAGTCAGCTGTTGTTGTGGCCCTAAAACAGAGGTCTAAAACTCAATTACACTTTTGGTCGGGGGCCAAACAAACAGGAAGTACCAGATTTCAAAATGTAAAATCAAATGAATCACAGAGTCTCTGTATCATTGTGGACGTAGATCTATAATCTCTGAACCTTATCTTATATTAACCATTAGCATCTTTATATGTAACCATGTCCACATGAACATTGATCTTATTTGATTTTGAAGGTAAGGTAAAACTTTATTGTATGTGAAAGAGAACTTTACATAGAGCAGCAAAAAAACACTTATGTAACAAGTTTTTAAAAGGAGAAAAACATTGTTTTTCTTACATTCTGCATTTTGATTTTAATCCACAAAATTTTTAAATACTTTTATATTGCAAATTTCTTGCTAGGAGTGTGTGTTACTGAGAATATGGCGATAAGATACATATCGCAACACAAGGGCAAAAATATGATATATTGCGATAAATTGTGATACTGTAGTAACAAGTATATATTTGTAGTACAAAGCAAGTACTTGAATCTGGTGTTGCAGTATTTACAGACTCTGTGAAGTCGTAACTACTTTCATTTGTTTTCAAACCAAAATATGTCCAAACATCATCTTTTAAAGTCTGCTGGAGTCGACTGTATCCTCTCGTCCTCAGTCCTCACTGGGATCTCACAAGATTTAATAGTTTAATAGTTAGCTGATGACTGCTGCCATCCAGCAGCTGGAAGTTTAATTGCAACACAAAAATGAACAAATTCCATGAATATTTGCATGGTAATCCTAATTTAAAAAATATGAATTATTTTATTTTACACACTTTATTAAAATATAAATCATAAAATAACTCAAAATAAAAATACAAAAGGATTTCAACCCGAAAAAAAAAATCTGTTGAATATCGATACAGTATCATGTTTATATATAAACATGATACTGTATGAATAGGGTTAGGGTATTGACATTTTTTGTCACATCCCTATTTTTACATTAAGGAAAACCTCAAGATGTCTCATCAAATTACACAAATAATCATGACAAATGTATTAGTATATTAAAGTATATAATTACATATTCATCTGATGCCAACTGTATTAATAACTGTGTAATTATCATGCTTCTTCGTGTAGTTAAGTATTTGTTAATATTCATTCTACTAACACTAATACAGACATGCCTGGAGTGCATTATTAATTAACAAGTAAAAGTACTCGTCGCTATAGACTTGTACTTCAGGCTGGAATGTGTAGATGCTGGCGGCCAGCAGGTGGAGGCAGAGAGGTGATGAACGGAGCTGAAGGTGACGCTCCAGCGTCACTTCCACAGACACACAACCATCGCAACAACACAACACCAGCCTGCGTGTGGATCCTACACACGACACAACCCTGTTCATCACCGCATCTCGATCCTCTCCAGACATATGGCTCTGATCAAGAGAGAGAAGGAGGGAGAGACAAAAAAGATGCGGGAGGAGAAGAGGGGGAGACATTTAAGTTTGGGGAGAAGGAGGGGAAAAGTTCGAGGAGTGGGAGAGTTGTTCTGTTCTGAGGAATGACACAACTGGGACAGACAAGCAGATGAGCGCGCGCACGCACGCACACGCACGCACGCACACACGCTCACACACTTCTATAAGACCTTCCAGTGCTGAGCTCTCTCTCCTCCTACTCCTCTATTCTCACTTACTCTAATTAACAACACTCATTAATTAAGCATCCGTCTGACCAGAGTGTGTGTGTGTGTGTGTGTGTGTGTGTGTGTGTGTGTGTGTATTTAATTGCACGTATGCTCACACTTCCATGCACACACACACTGTCACTCTTGAACACACAAAGACGTATGAAACTATGCTTCATCCTCCCACTCTCTCTCTCTCTCTCTCTCTATCTCTCGCTCGCTCTCTCGCTCACATACTCGCTCACATACTCGCTCACTCACTCACTCACATACTCACTCGTTCACTCACTCGCTCACATACTCACTCGTTCACTCACTCACTCACTCACTCACTCACTCACTCACTCACTCACTCACATACTCACTCGCTCACATACTCACTCACTCACTCACTCACTCACATACTCACTCGCTCACATACTCACTCACTCACATACTCACTCACTCACATACTCACTCACATACTCACTCACTCACTCACTCACATACTCACTCGCTCACATACTCCCTCGCTCACTCACATACTCACTCACTCACTCACTCACACTCACTCACTCACTCACATACTCACTCACTCACATACTCACTCACTCACATACTCACTCACTCACTCACATACTCACTCGCTCACATACTCACTCACATACTCACTCACTCACACACTCACATACTCACTCGCTCACATACTCACTCCTTGCTCACTCACATACTCACTCACTCACTCACTCACTCACTCACATACTCACTCGCTCACTCACTTGCTCACTCACTCACATACTCACTCACTCACTCGCTCACTCACATACTCACTCACTCACATACTCACTCACTCACTCACATACTCACTCGCTCACATACTCACTCACTCACTCACATACTCACTCACTAACTCACTCACATACTCACTCACATACTCACTCGCTCACATACTCACTCACTCACTCACTCACATACTCACTCGCTCACATACTCACTCACTCACTCACATACTCACTCACACACATACTCACTCACTCACATACTCACTCGTTCACTCACTTACTCACTCACATACTCACTCTCTCACTCACGTCACACACTCATATATAAGCAACTACAGTGTAACGACAGGCATTTATACACACACACACACACACACACACACACCCACACACACACACACACACACACACACACACACACACACACACACACGTGTAAATGGACTGCTCAGCAGGGGGTCTCTCTGACGGATGCGAGCCCATCAGGCGACGATGAATCATTGTTAGAAGTCGACACTCTAAACACACTCGTCAAATATGTCTCGACACTTTAACACCATCGTCTGACACCAGATGGACGATCAATAATAACTGGATCGTTCCATTGATATCATGGGATGGACTAGGAAAAGTTCTTTGTTATTTTGTGTTTCATGAACCATTTTAATGGCACGAGTCACATCAGAATCATATTATTTTTGTATTAAAAATGATGATAAAATGACAATAATCCATAATTAAATAACCATAAAATTCAATTGAATTGTAATTTAATATATTACCTTTTTATTTACCCACTTTAATGTGCGTCTCTTATTTGTATTTCATTTTATTCCTTCATTTTCTGTGCCGCTTGTTCTCTGATGGGGGTCGCGCCCTATCCCAGTGTCCCAGGGTGAGAGACGAGGCAATACGATTGACAAATGCAAATATGCAGCTAAAGCGACGCTGAGGACGAAAGGATACAGTCGACTCCTGCAGCTTTTAAAGCCAATGTTTGGACAAACTTTGGTATCAAAATAAATGAAAGCAACTTCGTCAAGATTCATGTGGTCTGTAAATTCTGCAACACCAGAGTCAAGTACTCGACAATACTACACATATAACAATATCCTTGTTACTACACTATCACAATGTATTGTATTGTTGACTCTGTATCGTGATACGTATCGTATCGCCAGATTCTTGCTCAAACACTTACTTAATTCCTACTAATAGGTTTTATTATTTAAAAAAAAATAGTCACAGCATTAGTTTATTTTTGTGTTGCAATTAAACGTCCGGCCACTAGATGGCAGCAGTTACTACGTCCTCCACAGCTATAGGAATAATACAAACCCTCTAAAATCCCTGCAACGACTGAGGACGAGAGGATACAGTCGACTCCAGCACTTTTAACGCTTTTATTCATTCATTCATTTTCTGTGCCTAATGGGGGTCACGGGGGAGGGGGGTTGAAGCCTATCCAAGTTTCCTCAGGTGAGAGGCGAGGGACACCCTGGACAGGATGCCAGTCTGTCGCAGGGCACACAAAGACACACAACCATTCACACACACACACACTCATACCTATGGACAATTTGCCCAAGTTCCAAATCAACCTTTGTCGGTTTCTGGACTGCAGGAGGAAACCAGAGTTCCCGGAGTAAACCCACTCAACAAAAAACACAACAAAAAAGTGAAATAATGAATAGATACCAGAGAGAAAGTATTAATGAATACGAGAAGGCAGTAGTTCATGCACATAAAAGATTCAGATTGTGTTTTAGAAAACATTGATAGGGCAATACATCGCAATATTTTTTCCAAGATACTGTATCAGTATTTATTTTATTTTAATTTAACTTTCAAATCATGTTTTATATTTTTTACCATAGTTGTTTTGTGGTTGACATTTCAATAAACTGTATGAAAAATAAAATAATTAGATTAAAAAAAACATTAAAACACAAATATTTATGGTGTTGTATATTTTTCTGTTGCAGTTGAACATCCGGCCGCCAGATGGCAGCAGTCATTTCTTCCTCAAAACGCTTAAAAGGAACAATGAAATCCTTGGCAATGACTGAGGACGAGAGGATACAGTGACTCCAGCAACTTTTAAAGCTGATTTTTGACATATTTTGGTTTCAAAACAAATGAAAGCGACTTCGTCAAGAGTCATGTGGTCTGTAAATTCTGCAACACCAGAGTCAAGTACTCGCCAATACTACACATATATCCTTGTTACTACAGTATCACTATATATCGTATGGTTGACCCGCATGTGATACATATCGCCAGATTCTTACAGATACCCACTCCTACCATGTACTACAATAAATGATTTGAGGTCAGTAAGTAAAAACTAAATTAAATCCATAAATCGTCCGGATTATAAGACGCAGAAATTTAATTCGTTAACAATTTCATCTGCAAAACATCACTTCTCCTTCTCCGACGGACATTTTTTTCCTCTCCTCACCAACCTTCTGTCCATCATTTTGTCAGCGTTGTGACTAGCGTTAGCCACGGGTGCTACCGAGTGAACTTCCAAACAAGTGTAAACCTGTCCATCTTCACCGTATGCTAACGGGCTAAGTTGTTAGCGTCATTTATAAAGTGTTATGTGTGCGTGTACAAGTATTTATTATTGATTTGATGATATCACGACGCGATGGCGGCTCCTTAAGGAACAATGAAATCATAGAGTCATGTGGTCTGTAAATTCTGCAACACCAGAGTCAAGTACTCGACAATACTACAAATATATCCTTGTTACTACAGTATCACAATGCATCGTTTTGATGTATCGTCATATGTATCGTATCGCCAGATTTTTGCTCCTCGCACTTTGACGATAAGGTTTTTTATTTACAAATAAAATAATCACAGCATTAGTTCATTTTTGTGTGGCAATTAAATGTCCTGCCACTAGATGGCAGCAGTCATTACGTCCTCCACAGCTATAGGAACAATAAAACCACTCTGAAAACCCCGACTGAGGACGAGAGGATACAGTGGACTGTATAAGACGCAGAAATTCAATTCGTTAACAATTTCATCTGCGAAACATCACTTCTTCTCCGACGGCCATTTTTTTCCTCTCCTCGCCGACCCTCTGTCCATCATTCTGGCAGCGTTGTGACTAGCGTTAGCCACGGGTGCTACCGAGAGGTCGGCTCTGGTGCGAAAAGGTCAAGATAATGGCTACATCATCATCTTCTTCTTCTTCTTCTTGGGAGAAGAAGAAAAACTTTTTTTCCGACGCGAGCGACGGCGCATCTGCTCTCGCCGTCTTCCTGCCACGAAAGGCTGGCGGACTCTCAGGCCCTGCCAGCAGCGAAACCCTCAACGAAGGAACTGGAGTGTGTGTGTGTCTATGTGTGTGTTTTAGTGTGTCTTCCTGGGTGTGTTTGTAAAAGCACTCACTGAGCACCGACGGGTGTGCAGCGGTTGCTAAGAGACAAGCACTGGAACAGCATGGTGAGGTGTGTGTGTGTGTGTGTGGGGGGGGTGAGGTGGGAGTGAGGTAAAGAGGTGGTGTTGTGGGGGGTTAGACAGATAGGAGGGATGGAAGTGGGGGGGGTGTGATGGAGAAAGTGTGTGCGAGGCCAGGAGTGGGGGAGGTAAAGGGGGGTGAGAGGTGGGGAGGGAGAAGTGGGTCAGAGGGTCCGCTGAGACCAAGTGACACCGTGCAGAAGCTCAGCTGCCGCCATCATCTGGTTCTTCTTCACACCATCCCTGGTGGAGGTTCAACCAGCAGTTGTTTTGGAAGCTCACCTCCATACTGGGACACCCTTGGATTCTGGGTTGTCGACCAGAGTTTACACCAGTGGGGGGGGGTTTCGAACGAACCCCTTGTCGCAAAACAACGGCTCAAAAATATTTTTCAAAAACTAGATTCAACAGGACTGAGTTATTAACTTTTTAATTTTCTGTCCTGATGACGTTGTCATCGAATTTCCTTCAAATTCAGTTTTATTCTGTATAATAGTTGATAGTATCTGATCCTGAGCTAAGGCTGCACGATATATCAGAAAAATAATCGATATTGCGATATTTTTTATTGTATAAATCAAGCATTTCTTAAATGCGTACTTAGGCCAATCCGTGTCACGTTCTGTAAATTTGTTAATTTGTACTTCTATGTCTTGTTGTCGTTTTCGTCTCCGTCTGTCTGTGAACTGTAGCTTGATAGGCTCGGTTGCTATGGCGACGCGTCTTGCTGGCTCAGTTTATACACGGAAGTAATACTAACTTATGATCTAGTCAAACACTAGTGATCCAGTCACTCCTCTCTTTCAACCTCCTTTGTTAAAGCAACATATCGTAAGAACTTTTCATCTCGTCTCAGTTGTTTTCTTATAAGATCGTGAACTTTCAAACTAGCATATGCTAACGGGCTAAGTTGTTAGCATCATTTATAAACTGAACTATAAAATGTGCGTGTACAAGGAGGTGGATTTATTATTGATTTGATGATATCACGACGCGCCGGCGGCTTCTTTAGGAACAATGACATCGAAGCGACTTCGTCAAGAGTCATGTGGTCTGTAAATACTGCAACACCAGAGTCAAGTACTCGACAATACTACAAACATAGTATTGTTGACCCTGTATCATGATACGTATCAGCAGATTCTTGCTTCTAACCCTTTAAGATTACTTTTTTTAATTTACAAATAAAATAATCACAGAATTTCTTTATTTTTGTGTTGCAATTAAACCTCCGGCCACTAGATGGCAGCAGTCATTACGTCCTTCCACAGCTATAGGAACAATAAAAAACCCTCTGATATCCCGCTATGACTGAGGACGAGAGGATACAGTCAACTCCAGCACTTTTGAAAGCTGATGTTTGGACATATTTTGGTTTCAAAACAAATGAAACTTCGTCAAGAGTCATGACTGGGGATGAGAGGATACAGTCGACTCCAGCACTTTTAAAGCTGATGTTTGGACATATTTTGGTTTCAAAACAAATGAAACTTCGTCAAGAGTCATGACTGGGGATGAGAGGATACAGTGACTCCAGCACTTTTGAAAGCTGATGTTTGGACATATTTTGGCTTCAAAACAAATGAAACTTGGTCAAGAGTCATGACTGGGGATGAGAGGATACAGTCGACACCAGCGTTATTAAAGCTGATGTTTGGAAATATTTTGGTTTAAAAAAAAAATGAAACTTTGTCAAGAGTCATGACTGGGGATGAGAGGATACAATCAACTCCAGCTCTTTTAAAGCTAATGTTTGGACACATTTTGGTTTCAAAACAAATGAAACTTCGTCAAGAGTCATGACTGGGGATGAGAGGATACAGTCGACACCAGCTCTTTTAAAGCTGATGTTTGGACACATTTTGGTTTCAAAACAAATGAAACTTCGTCAAGAGTCATGACTGGGGATGAGAGGATACAGTCGACTCCAGCTCTTTTGAGAACTGATGTTTGGACATATTTTGGTTTCAAAACAAATTAAAGTGTTTCTAAAGTATCACAATACCTCATTAACTCTGTAGCGAGATACGTATCGCCAGATTAAGGCCAACACACACCCTTAATAAAAGCCTTTATTATACAGAGCTCAACTTTTAAAGTAAAAAGAAAAAAATGACTTTTGTCAAAGAGTTGGATAAAAAAGTAAAGTATTGAATACTTTGACTGTATTTCACGATTGAAACATGCACATAATAGATGCACTTGTCGCGTTTCCTTCCTCTAGTAGAAGTTCATAATGTTACAATTATAGCAATGTCATGAATAATTGGTGTTTGGTGAACTCGTAGGACACCAGGAGAAAACAACTCATCCTCCCTTCGTACACGAGTCTAACGATGAACTGAACTGTAGCTTCTCATGTCCAGGTCCTTACATTTATCAAGTGTTTGCAGAGGCTTTTATTTTGAAAGTTATAATGAATTGTGTATCAAATTATTATTATTTATATAGCTTTGCTTATATACTTAGGACGGAAGAGATTTATCAAATAAAATAACACATGAAATTAGACAAAAATGGCCCAAATTCACAGCAAAACCAAAGAAAAATGCAACAAACTCTATCGAAAGAAAATATAAATCAAATTTGGATCAAAGATGTTCAGGAAAAAACACTCAACTATACAAGTTGATGGACAGATGAATCGATAATCTTACAAACGTCTCTTGAGGTTGTGTTTTTTTCTTTCCTTTGAGCAAAATAACTGCAAAAGTTTTGTATTTATTTACGCTTCAGGAAAGGTGAGGTTCAAGGACCGAATGTTGAAGTTCTGTAAAAAGGTTTTGAAGGAGTTTTCGTTCAGTTCTCTTCTGACAGCTGCTGCTAAATACAGAACTAACAAAAAAGCAGGAACTTGTGAAACCCAGCACAGCATTGAATGAATCTACTTGTGTGCGAAATACTACAATAAAATACTATACTATACTAAAATGCACCATTGTATTTGGGCAACTACATCAGGTCAAAGGAAAGGGGGCACAAGGGGGACAGAAGAACCCCGTGAAAATAAAAATTCTTAAAATTTTTATCAATTTCAAACCATATTTAATACACCCTAAGAAAAATAGATTTCCAGAATTGTATCTACTATATTTAATTATGAGGGGGCATAAAGGGGGAATAGCAGGGGGTAGAAGAAAATTATAAAATGTCAAATTTTGATGAATTGAAACTATATTTAATACATACTAAGTAAGATAGATTTCCAGAATGTTAGCTTCTATAGTTAATTGTAAAGGGAGCAGAAAAGGGGGCAGAAGACCCCCAATAAAAAGATAAAATAATTCCAATTTTAATTAATTAAAACCATATTTAATAGATACTACGTAAAAGATATTTCTAAGAATTGTATCTCATATAGTTATTTGTAAGGGGGCAGAAAGGGGGGCACAAGGTGAGCAGAAGACCCCCATTAAAAAAATAAAATAAGTCCAATTTTAATTAATTAAAACCATATTTAATAGATACTACGTAAGAGATATTTCTAAGAATTGTATTTCATATAGTTATTTGTAAGGGGGCAGAAAGGGGGGCACAAGGTGGGCAGAAACCCCCATTAAAAAAATAAAATAAGGCCAAATTTTAATTAATTAAAACCATATTTAATAGATACTACATAAGAGATATTTCTAATAATTTTATCTCATGTAGTTATTTGTAAGGGGGCAGAAAGGGGGGCACCAGGTGGGCAGAAGACCCCCATGAAAATTCAAACATGTCACCCATGAAAATGTAAACATTGAAATGTTCAACGATTCGATGACATTAAAAAGACATCAAGTAAGATACATTTCCAGAATTGTATCTACTATAGTTAATTGTAAGGGGGCAGAAGACCCCCATAATAATTAAAAACTCAAAAATAACAATTAAAAAAAATTCAATTTGTCTAAATATGAGAACTGGTTGATAGAACTTAATATATATCGACCCCTACTCCAACTGGTCCAGAGAAAGTGGACTCAAGGGGGGGCAGAGACCCCCATGAAAATTAAAACATGTCTAATATTCTTGTAAAAAAATATTGGACATTTTAAACTGTATATGTAAAACTTTAACTATTCAAACCATATTTAATACATACTGAGTAAGGTAGACTTTCAGAATTGTAGCTTCTATTGTTAATTGTAAGGGGGCAGAAAGGGGGGCAGACGACCCCCATGAAGTCCAATTTTTATGGAGACAAAAATAATTCAAATTAAGAATTTGTTGACCTCCAACTGAAGAAGACCTCCCAAGATAAGCGTTAATAGGTCTCTTGTAAAAACGTTTATCTTTGTTAGTTTTGCTTTGCCATTGTTCCTTATTACAATACTGTTTCAAATGTTGTTTGATTAGAGTTGAAAATTGTTTGATTAAAGTTGAAAATTGTTTGATTAAAGTTGAAAATTGTTTGATTAAAGTTGAAAATTGTTTGATTATAGTTGAAAATTGTTGGAATATAGTTGAAAATTGTTGGATTAAAGTTGAAAATTGTTTGATTAAAGTTGAAAATTGTTGGATTAAAGTTGAAAATTGTTGGATTATAGTTGAAAATTGTTGGATTATAGTTGAAAATTGTTGGATTAAAGTTGAAAATTGTTTGATTAAAGTTGAAAATTGTTTGATTATAGTTGAAAATTGTTGGATTTTAGATGAAAATTGTTGGATTATAGTTGAAAATTGTTTGATTAGAGTTGAAAATTGTTTGATTAAATTTGAAAATTGTTGGATTATATTTGAAAATTGTTTGAATAAAATTGAAAATTGTTTGATTATAGTTGAAAATTGTTTGATTATAGTTGAAAATTGTTTGATTATAGTTGAAAAATGTTTGATTATAGTTGAAAATTGTTTGATTATAGTTGAAAATTGTTTGATTATAGTTGAAAATTGTTTGATTATAGTTGAAAATTGTTTGATTTTAGATGAAAATTGTTTGATTATAGTTGAAAATTGTTTGATTAAAGTTGAAAATTGTATTTGTTTGATTATAGTTGAAAATTGTTTGATTATAGTTGAAAATTGTTTGTTGATTATAGTTGAAAATTGTTTGATTAAAGTTGAAAATTGTTTGATTATAGTTGAAAATTGTTTGATTATAGTTGAAAAATGTTTGATTATAGTTGAAAATTGTTTGATTAAAGTTGAAAATTGTTTGATTATAGTTGAAAATTGTTTGTTTAAAGTTGAAAATTGTTTGATTATAGTTGAAAATTGTTGGAATATAGTTGAAAATTGTTGGATTATAGTTGAAAATTGTTTGATTACAGATGAATTTTTTTGATTAAAGTTTATTTTTTTTATTTTAGTTGAAAATGATTTGATTATAGTAAAAAAATTGTTTGATTATAGATGAAAATTGTTTGATTATAGTTAAAAATTGTTTGATTATAGTTGAAAATTGTTTGATTATAGTTAAAAATTGTTTGATTACAGTTGAAAACCTCATCAACTGTTTCATGAAGCGTCACCACTACACAAGAAGTACAAATGACCTCCACATTCATGAATATAACTCACTACTACCTCACATGAAATCACTTTTTAAACTTATATAAACACTCAACTCAACTTGAACTTTGTCTCACTCCCTCTGAGTGAACGCATCGCTGCAGCTGTCACGACGCATCACTGGAAGGAAGGGGGTCCTACAGCAGGAGTACCGGGGGTCTGCGGTGAGCACGGTTCTCTGCATGCAAGTTCTACTTCCTGCGACGTTACTGGAAGAACCGCTGGAGGTTTTTTATGACAAAGACCATTTGTGGCTTCGAAAGACTTAAAACTATCTGTTGCAGAGTAAAAAAATGTAACAACTGAGAACAAAAACCAGACAAAGCATCGAGTGTTTGGATCTGAAGGTCAGTCAGAACCAGAACACGAGACTTTCCTCAGACTACGATGTGTGGGTCCAGGGTCGACGTCTCTGACGCTGACCAGAAGTGCCAGGATCTGCACTTAATAAAAAACTCCGGGAACGTTCGTCCAAAGACCGTCGGAGTCGAGTCCAGGCAGCGTTTGAAGTCCATGAATCATGTCACGGCTGGAAGGACGAGCGGCGGTTGTGGTTCCTGGTGACGGTCGGGGAGAACATGTGGATCCAAGAGAAGAGGGTTCTGGTGAGCCGGAGCCAGAGAGTAGTTCTACCTTGGAGAGGTTGTGGATCAGAGGAATGTGCGGCTGCTGTGGATCAAGAGCTTCCCTGGTTTGTTGGAGAAGATGTTGTGCGTTTGCTCAGTGTGTCGTCGTCACGGTTCGTCTGGAACCACATTTCTCAGGAAAAGTCTTATATTTTTTTTCCGACTGGACCGTAATGGATCGATTTAAGGCTCATAATGCACTGCAACAGTTGAAGTGCAAACGTTTGGAAGGAAAGTATGAACAAGAGGCAGGAATAATTGTAACAATAGTAACTGTTTTTATCTTTGATCCATTTAATCTATAAATATACAGTTTGATCAAAGGAAAATTGTTTGATTATAATTGAAAATTGTTTGATTATAGTTGAAAATTGTTTGATTATAGATGAAAATTGTTTGATTATAGATGAAAATTGTTTGATTAAAGTTGAAAATTGTTTGATTATAATTGAAAATTGTTTGATTATAGTTGAAAATTGTTTGATTATAGTTGAAAATTGTTTGATTATATATGAAAAATTGTTTGATTATAGTTGAAAATTGTTTGATTAAAGTTGAAAATTGTTTGTTTACAGTTGAAAATTGTTTGATTATAGTTGAAAATTGTTTGATTATAGTTGAAAATTGTTTGATTAAAGTTGAAAATGGTTTGTTTATAGTTGAAAATTGTTTGATTACAGTTGAAAATTGTTTGATTTTAGTTGAAAAATTGTTTGATTATAGTTGAAAATTGTTTGATTATAGTTGAAAAATTGTTTGATTATAGTTGAAAATTGTTTGATTATAGTTGAAAATTGTTTGATTATAGTTGAAAATTGTTTGATTATCACTGACAAACTTTTAAAAACCTTCAGTTATTGGTTAAAGGATAAACTGGTTTGGTTGAAAGTTTCCATCAGAGTCTCAACAAACCACCAAAAGACCTTCTAGTTTACTTTGATGAACAACTCTTTCCATAAACTCACTTCCACCACAGTCCTGATCCATCCCTCCACAACTAGCCAACAATCACATCAACACAATATCAAAGATTACACACAACAACAACAGAAACACAAGATACAATCTAGCCCTTCAGGACACCAGAATAATTCATGAAACTGATCCATTATTAGTATGTTTCTTACTTTTTATTCATTTGTCTTCATCACAAGTTTACTTCTTTGTTCCAGCAAACCTTCTCTTTCTTTGAGGAGAGAAGTTACAACAATGGAGACTTAAAACTGAACTTTGACATCAACATATAAATCATTTTTCGTTCACAACTTTAAGATAAAACATCCTTTTATCCTTTTGACTTTTCTTTTTTCATGAAGCTTGGATGACATTTATCATTAAAAAATTGTTTTATTATAGTTGAAAATTGTTTGATTATAGTTGAAAATTGTTGGATTATAGTTGAAATTGTTGGATTATAGTTGAAAATTGTTTGATTATAGTTGAAAATTGTTGCATTATAGTTGAAAATTGTTGGATTATAGTTGAAAATTGTTGGATTATAGTTGAAAATTGTTCGATTACAGTTGAAAATTGTTTGATTATAGTTGAAAATTGTTTGATTATAGTTGAAAATTGTTGGATTATAGTTGAAAATTGTTTGATTACAGTTGAAAATTGTTGGATTATAGTTGAAAATTGTTGGATTATAGTTGAAAATTGTTTGATTACAGTTGAAAATTGTTTGATTATAGTTTTTAAAAATTGTTTGATTATAGTTGAAAATTGTTTGATTAAAATTGAAAATTGTTGGATTATAGTTGAAAATTGTTGGATTATAGTTGAAAATTGTTTGATTACAGTTTAAAATTGTTGGATTATAGTTGAAAATTGATTGATTACAGTTGAAAATTGTTGGATTATAGTTGAAAATTGTTTGATTATAGTTGAAAATTGTTGGATTATAGTTGAAAATTGTTTGATTACAGTTGAAAATTGTTGGATTATAGTTGAAAATTGTTTGATTACAGTTTAAAATTGTTGGATTATAGTTGAAAATTGTTGGATTATAGTTGAAAATTGTTTGATTACAGTTGAAAATTGTTGGATTATAGTTGAAAATTGTTTGATTACAGTTGAAAATTGTTGGATTATAGTTGAAAATTGTTTGATTACAGTTGAAAATTGTTGGATTATAGTTGAAAATTGTTTGATTATAGTTGAAAATTGTTTGATTACAGTTGAAAATTGTTGGATTATAGTTGAAAATTGTTGGATTATAGTTGAAAATTGTTTGATTACAGTTTAAAATTGTTGGATTATAGTTGAAAATTGTTTGATTACAGTTTAAAATTGTTGGATTATAGTTGAAAATTGTTGGATTATAGTTGAAAATTGTTTGATTACAGTTGAAAATTGTTGGATTATAGTTGAAAATTGTTTGATTACAGTTGAAAATTGTTGGATTATAGTTGAAAATTGTTTGATTACAGTTGAAAATTGTTGGATTATAGTTGAAAATTGTTTGATTATAGTTGAAAATTGTTTGATTACAGTTGAAAATTGTTGGATTATAGTTGAAAATTGTTTGATTACAGTTAAAAATTGTTTGATTATAGTTGAAAATTGTTTGATTATAGTTTTTAAAAATTGTTTGATTATAGTTTTTTTTTTAATTGTTTGATTATAGTTTTTAAAAATTGTTTGATTATAGTTTTTAAAAATTGTTTGATTATAGTTTTTAAAAATTGTTGAAAATTGTTGGATTGCAGCTAAAATCACAGTTTATATATATATACATAAAGTTAACATTAATTGAATTAATTTAAAGTTTTATTACAATTAAAAATGGTGGTATGAAAGTTCATATCACCAGAGGCTCCAATGAACCCTTTACATGACCGCAAACGGCCCCCAGGCCTGGCTTTATCGACTGAACTACACACTGTGGTAAACGCTCTTCAACAGCAAGTCTGTCAAAAGCGTTCGGAGCAACACGACCAAAAAACAGCACAGTGAGACGACTTCACACTTCCAGGAGAACTTCCAAACATGGAAATCACAATCTGTTTCCCGTCCACACGACTGCTCTACAAACATCCAAACCTCACATCAGGAGGAAAACTGTAAAAACTCTTGTAACCTTCATCTCCACTGAAGTGCTCTTCAACTCTGAGATCTTCAACAACGTTTACATTCAGTTCAAAACAGTGAGATTTAGTCTGGGATTGAAAACAAACATTGAAAAATACATGTTTGAATGATTAATAGTGTAGACATTACGTAACGGCGGAGAAGGCTTTATAAATAAAAGTGATTTCTCTCAAAAACAGTGTGTGACGAGCGACGGCGGCGCATTAGTCGACGGATAAAGACAAAAGCCAGCGGCGTCTGGTCGGCCCGAGGTCTCCTAAGTGCCTTAATAAGAGGGTCTGAAGTCGGCTTATGGTCCCGGACCCTGTTTTGTTTTTTCATCCTAGTCCGCGAGGAGCACTTAACGTGGACAAACAGGCTCAAACGCTACAACCACGACTGATCAGACATTGTTTTGAGAAATCACTCGTATTGATCTGATGATCTCGGCGTCATTTTTCTCCGCAGCTCCGACCTTTTCTCAAATATTCCTCGTTCGTAACAAAAGTGTGGAAAACTCCCAAGAACTTGATTTACATGTTCGACATTTTTGGTTCCTCGTTGATTATAAACAAAGGTATTTGCTCCAGAAAATGACAATAATATCCTGGAGAATAAAAAGACAGTTTGTGTCTAAAGGTGATCGCAGTAAAATACCAATAATATCTAATGACGTGATGTTTTTGAAAGTCTTAGCACTGAAAAATCGACAAAAATATGAATAAAACAGATTTTCTACACTATGAAAATAATTATTAAAGTAAAACAGGTTAAATTTTCATCTTTAAAAGTTAAATTAATTGTATGAATTATATAATTATATATATATATATATATTACAGCTAATTATGAAGGATAATTTAGTAATAATAGAAATAATTTTAGTAATAAATGTGGTTGAAATATGGAAGATATTAATATTGAAAAAAAGGAAAATACTATAGTACAAAAAAAAAAATATGTTTAGACCAAAAAGGCAAATAATTAACTTAAAAAAATTTCATTTCATAAACAGGTTTAATAAAGATGATTTAATAAGATAAATATAACAATATAATACAAAGATTAAATAAAATTGTATGAAAACAACTATTAAATTGTATTAAAATATAAGAAATATTATGAAAAATAATAGCCAAAGTTATGAATAATAATAAAATATAATTTTAAAGTAGAAACAATGAAATAACAGTAATGTAATATACAATTTTTTGCACTAAAGAAATCACTAAGAATATGAACAAAACACAGATTTTCTTAATTATGAAAATAATAATTAAAGAAAAACAGGTTCAATTATCATCTTTAAAAGTTAAATTAATTGTATGAATTGTATTTATATATATATATATATATATATATATATAGTAATTTTAGTAAATTTGTGGTAAATTTTGAAGAATATTGAGTCAAGAAAATCATTTTAATGTAGTTGGAAATATTGAAAATATTAATATTGCAAAAAAGGAAAATACTATACTACAAGAAAATAAATATGTTTAAGACCAAAAAGGCAAATAATTAACTTAAAAAAAAATTCATTTCATAAACAGATTCAATAAAAATGATTTAATAAGATAAATATAACAATATAATACAAAGATTAAAGAAAATTGTATGAAATTAACTACTACAACTGTATTAAAATAATACAAAATATTATGGAAAATAATAGCCAAATGTATGAATAATAATAAGATATCATTTTAAAGTAGAAACAATGAAATAACGGTAATATAATCTACCATTTTTAGCACCAAAGAAATCAGTAAAAATATGAATAAAACACAGATTTTCTTAATTATGAAAATAATAATTAAAGGAAAACAGGCAAGAGTACCATCTTTAAAAATTAAATTAATTGTATGAATTATTTTTTTATATAAATATATTTTAATTGGAAGAAAAACAACAACCAATAAATGCAACATTTAAAGAAATATACATTTTAAATTTCAATAATTCAATATTCTGATGACATTGATATATTATGTCAAAATCAATCAAAAACAATAAAAAGTCTAGTTTAGAAAATGTAAAAAAAAGTAGAAACAATGAAATAACAGTAATATAATAAACCATTTTATCACCAAAGAAATCACTAAATAATGAATAAAATATAGATTTTCTTCACAATGAAAAGATTCATTAACATAAAAAAGAACATAATCATATTATTTATGAGGTAAAAGGTATTATATTCTCTTCCTTTTAAAATAAATTGTATTCATTATATTTTAATTATTATATTTAACAGTTGAAGGATAATAAAGTCAAGAAAATAATTTCAAAATATTTTTTTAAATGTAGTTGGAAAATGGAAAATATTAATATTTCATAAAAAAGAAAATACAGGAAAAAGCTTTGTAAAATTTTTTTGGGGTTTATTTGTAAAACAAAAATCTGCATAAAAATATTTAAATAAAATAAATATAATAAATGTATTGTTATTTGTATTATAATGTAATAGTTTATTGTGTATATTTTATTAATTATTGTTATTATTTTTAATATGTCTTTTGTATTTCTTGATATAATTTGTATATATTTTCTTATGAACTGCTGCAACGAATCAAATATGTGGAAGAATAAAGGTATATCCGTCAATCAATCAATCATAATCATGACAGAAATAATTAAGGCAGAGATTTAAATATTATATATTAAAACAATATTAGAAAATTGTGAAAATAATAGGAAAAAAATATGAAATAATAATAAAATGTCATTTTAAAGTAGAAACAATCAAATAAAAGTAACATTTAATAACATTTTATACAGTTTTTTAAGATGATTTCATTAAAAAAGAGACAATTCTCACTGATACACAAGGTTTGACCACCAAACAAAAATGTTGATTTTCATCACGAGTACGAAGAGTTAAAGGTGACACTGAGTGTGTCGTGATGAACTGCAGGACAGACCTTGACATGATGCTCTCGCAGCTCCAGCAACTCACCCTTCCCTCCCTCGACCTCCTCCCTCGTCCTCCTCCCTCCCTCGTCCTCCTCTCTCTCTCGTCCTCCTCCCTCGTCCTCCTCCCTCCATCTATCCTCCTCCCTCCCTCGTCCTCCTCCCTCCCTTGTCCTCCTCCCTCCCTCGTCCTCCTCCCTCCCTTGTCCTCGTCCTCCTCCCTCCCTCGTCCTCCTCCTCCTCTTCCCTCGTCCTCCTCTCTCCCTCGTCTTCCTCCCTCGTTCTCCTTCCTCCGTCCTCTTCCCTCGTCCTATTGTCCTCCCTTCCTCCCCACTGTCATCCTCCTTCGTTCTCCTCCCTCGACCTCCTCCCTCGTTCTCCTCACTCCCTCCGTTCTCCTCACTCCCTCCGTCCTCCTCACTCCCTCCGTCCTCCTCCCTCCATCCTCCTCCCTCGTCCTCATCCTCCTCCCTCGACCTCCTCCCTCGTTCTCCTTACTCCCTCCATCCTCCTCACTCCCTCCCTCGTCCTCCTCCCTCTTTCTCCTCACTCGTCCTCCTCTCTCCCTTGTCCTCCTCCCTCCCTCCTCCTCCCTCTTTCTCCTCCCTCCGTCCTCCTCCCTCTTTCTTCTCCCTCTTTCTCCTCCGTCGTCCTCCTCCCTCTTTCTCCTCCCTCCGTCCTCCTCCCTCTTCGTCCTCCCTCGTCCTCCTCCCTCGTCCTCCTCCCTCCTTCTCCTCCCTCCGTCCTCCTCCCTCGTCCTCCTCCCTCGTCCTCCTCCCTCCTTCTCCTCCCTCGTCCTCCTCCCTCCCTCCTCCTAAAACTCATGGACAGCTGCAGTAAATTCCTAAGGACCTCCATCATGATGGTGTCACACACAGGAAGTGAACTTCGAGGCACGACACAGACTTTTGTAAACAAACTTCACAGCTCCAGGTCCAGACTCACCAGACCCGGACCTGAAACACTGGACGCTACCAGAACTTGTCGAGTTGATGGTAGGAGACTCACACACAGATGTCGAGTGTGTCACGTGACCTTTGACACGTGCGGGTTGTGCGACTGACAGGAAGTCGAACAACATCTGCAACGACTTTCTGTGTGTGAGGTCGAAACTTTATCTCTGCCATCGTTTTTCTTCACTGGTTTTCATCCACTTGTCGTATTCACTTCATTTATCTTTTCATCGTTTCCAACGTGACATTCTAAAACTTTTTTTGTTTTTTATTGTTTTTCACAAATGCATCAGTGTATCGAATATTTAATTATTTTATTTTTTATTTTTAATGTTGACATTTCTTTCTTTAAATGTTGCATTTAATAGTTGTTTTTTCACTTTAAATATATTTATATTATACTTTGTATATGACAAGATTCAATTTGTGTTTTAAAAATAAATATTTAATATTTTCAAAATGAATGGGTTTTTTGCAAATAGTTTTCATATTCTGTTAATTTTTTGAAATTTTTTGGTTTTTAAAGTCGTTTAATAAAATATTAATATTTTCAATGTTTTAATCTTTTTTAAAAATTATTTTTATATCACACACTAATAGTTTTCATATCTACTACTTAACTTATTCACTTAATTTATCTTTTCATCGTTTCCAACGTGACATTTTCTAAACTAGACTTTTTATTGTTTTTTATTGTTTTTCACAGAATGCATCAGTGTCATCCGAATATTTAATTATTTTATTTTTTATTTTTAATGTTGACATTTCTTTCTTTAAATGTTGCATTTAATAGTTGTTTTTTCACTTTAAATATATTTATATTATACTTTGTATATGACAAGATTCAATTTGTGTTTTAAAAATAAATATTTAATATTTTCAAAATGAATGGGTTTTTTTTGCAAATAGTTTCTCATATATTCTTACTCCAATAATTCATAAAAAACACATTCCCAAGTTCAACATATATATTTAAAATCATTTGTAGCCTTTTTTTTAAATTCAATATATAAACGTTTGTTAAATAGCGTCAGTAGACATTAGTGAATATAAAACGTTTTAAATTGAAAAATATTGAATTTAGAACATTTATTTTTGAATTATTGTTAATTATTATATGTGTGGGAAAATAGTAATTTATTTGGTTTTTCAAAATTAAATTGATGAAAAAAAGAAAATAAAGAAAGAAAATGTAATCCTTGAAAAAAGAATAATTGCAATTAAATAAAAAATAAAGTGTCCAACATTTGAAATATTATATCAAAACGTGACATTTTCTAAAAAAAAAACTCCTTTTGCTCGATTAAAAAAATATAATTTAATATAATACAATCACACACTAATAGTTTTCAATATCTACTACTTAACTTATTCACTTAATTTATCTTTTCATCGTTTTAAAAGTGACATTTTCTAAACTAGACTTTTTATTGTTTCTTATTGTTTTTCACAGAATGCATCAGTTTCATCGGAATATTTAATTATTGAATTTCACATTTTCAATTTTGAAATTTATTTATTAAAATATTGCATTTAATAGTTGTTTTTTTCACTTTTATCTTGATCTTTAAAATAAATACTTTGTTGAGTGTTGTTTTGATTGTTTAAGCGCTTTGTGACCCTGGTCTATTTTACAAATAAAAATGCTTAAATTACTTACTTACTTACTTTGAATACATTTATATTATAATTACTATATTACAAAATTGAATTTGTATTTAAAAAAATAAATAAAATATTCTTCAAAGGAATGGTTGTTTTTATTTACAAATAGATTCTAATACATTCTTACTCCAATAATTCATAAAAACACATTCTCAAGTTCAACATATATATTTAAAATATTTTTTAAATACAATATATAAATGTTTTTAACTATACATGACTATAAGAGGTTACAAATTGAAGAATATTGAATTTAGAACATTTATTTTTGAATTATTGTCAATTATTATCAAACTATATCTGAAAAAAGAAAGGAATGTATTCGATTTTTAAAATTAAATTGATAAAAACAAATAAAGAAAATGTTATTCTTGAAGAAAATAATTGAAATTAAATAAAAAATAAAGTATACATTTGAAATATTAAATTTAAACGTGACATTTTCTCATAATATAATTAACATAATATAATCCAATCACACACTATTAAATTATCGTTAATATATCTACTACTTCCTGTTCAACAAACTGCTCTGGTGTTGATTCAGTGAAACTACTGTAGTTATTTAAAGACGAGGGAACCATGTTGTCACTTCCTCCCCCGCCTCCCCCCTCGCCTCCCCCCTCGCCTCCCTCGCCTCCCTCGCCTCCCCCTCTGTCCCAGTATCTCCGCCACAGCACATGTACCTCCTCCCATCACCCACTCTCGTCTTCTGACACTATCTGCTCGCTCGCTCCTGCAGGCGGCTTCCTGGTCATGTGACCAGCCTCCCCAGCTGGGTACAGCTCAGCGTCGCACATGTGCAGAGACTCAACACAAACACGCCGGCGTGGAAAACGCACCAAGATCAAGACGACAATCCTGGGAGCAGGAGGAGGTTTGACGGGTGAACACGCACGAGAAAAACACACACGAGAAAAACACACACAGTCAAACACGCCTGTAGAAACACATGCTTGTTTAAACACACACACATTAGAACACACCTGAGAAAAGTATCATCATTGCTCACATCGAACACACACACATTCAAGAAAATAAACACACCTGCAAACACACACATTTAAACACACACACATTAGAACACACCTGAGAAAAGTATCATCATTGCACACATCGAACACACACACATTCAAGAAAATAAACACACCTGCAAACACACACATTTAAACACACACACACACACACATTCAAACACTCCTGAGAAAACGCATAATAAACGCACACATCAAACACACACACATTCAAGAAAATAAACAAACCTGCATACACACCAGCAGAAACACAAACACATTTAAACACACACACAAACGTTCAAACACCTGCAAACACACACACACACACACATTTAAAACACACCTGTAAACACACACATTCAAACACACCTGTAAACACACACACATACATTCAAACACCTGCAAACACACATTTAAAACACACCTGTAAACACACACAAACACATTCAAACAACTGTAAACATACACACACATTCAAACAACTGTAAACACACACACACAATTAAAACACACCTGTAAACACACACATTCAAACACACCTGTAAACACACACACGCATTCAAACACCTGCAAACACACATTTAAAACACACCTGTAAACACACACACATTCAAACACACCTGTAAACCCAAACACGCACACATTCAAACACACCTGTAAACACAGAGACACACACACACACAACACACAGTCAAACACACCTGTAAAGACATGCACATTCAAACACACAAATGCACGCACACACACATTCAAAAACACACATTCCAACATACCTACATACACATATTCAAAAAAAACATTGGTACACACCCAAACAGACATGCACATACAGTATACACAAACTCAAACACACACATAGACGGACACAATCATGCACACACACAAAAAAGAACCCATAGATAGACACAAAAACACACACACACACTCAGACAGAGACGGATTTTGAACACAGACACACACACACTTAACACTGGACTCCGCACACTCAGACCTTGAGAGTGTTAGAGGGGCCCCGGTGCTGCGGCCCTGACTCCCTGACTCCCCCCGACTCCCCTCCCCCCCCTCCCTCCTCCCTCCTCCCTCTCCTCCCTCCACACGCCCGGTCCACAGTTGCCGTGGGAAACGCTGCAGCAGCAGCACCCGTTGCCAAGGAGAAGCTGCTGTTTGAACAACAATGGCCGTTTTGTGAACATTCCAACTGTAGGTGCTGACAGCTCGTCAGCTGCACACCACGAACACACACACACTGACACAGACACACACACACACAGACACACACTTTATGATACAACACTCTTCAATATGACCCGGAGCAACACAAACACACACCATAATGAGATGACGTCTGCTGCTGAGAGTCTGAATCCACCTGCATCACTTAGCCTGTCTCACTTTACCTGCATCACTTAGCCTGTCTCCTGCATCACTCTACCTGCATCACTCTACCTGCATCACTTAGCCTGCCTCCTGCATCACTCCTCATGCATCACTCTACCTGCATCACTTAGCCTGCCTCCTGCATCACTCCTCATGCATCACTCTACCTGCATCACTTAGTCTGCCTCCTGCATCACTCCTCCTGCATCACTCCACCTGCATCACTCTACCTGCATCGCTTAGTCTGCCTCCTGCATCACTCTACCTGCATCACTTAGTCTGCCTCCTGCATCACTCCACCTGCATCGCCTAGCCTTCCTCCTGCATCACTCCACCTGCATCACTTAGCCTGCCTCCTGCATCACTCCACCTGCATCACTCCACCTGCATCGCTTAGTCTGCCTCCTGCATCATTCCACCTGCATCGCCTAGCCTTCCTCCTGCATCACTCCACCTGCATCGCCTAGCCTTCCTCCTGCATCACTCTACCTGCATCACTTAGCTTGCCTCCTGCATCACTCCACCTGCATCGCCTAGCCTTCCTCCTGCATCACTCTACCTGCATCACTTAGCTTGCCTCCTGCATCACTCCACCTGCATCACTCTACCTGCATCACTTAGTCTGCCTCCTGCATCACTCCACCTGCATCACTCCACCTGCCTCCTGCATCACTCTACCTGCATCACTTAGCCTGCCTCCTGCATCACTCCACCTGCACCTGCATCCTCCAGCCTGCCTCCTGCATCACTCCACCTGCATCACTCTGCCTCCTGCCTGCATCTCCTCCTGCATCACTCCACCTGCATCACTCCACCTGCCTCCTGCATCACTCCACCTGCATCACTTAGCCTGCCTCCTGCATCACTCCACCTGCATCACTCCACCTGCATCGCCTAGCCTTCCTCCTGCATCACTCCACCTGCCTCCTCACCTCACTCCTGCCTGCATCACCTGCATCGCTGAGCCTGCCTCCTGCATCACTCCTTCAGCATGACTACACCTGCATCACTTTGCCTACCTCATGTATCACTCCTCCTGCATCACTCCACCTGCATAACTTTGCATGCCTCCTGTATCACTCTACCAACATCACTTTGCCTACCTCCTGCATCACTCTTCATGCATCACTCCACCTACATCACTCCACGTGCATCATTTCACCTACCTTCTGCATCACTCCTTCTGTATTACATGCATTACTCCTACTGCTGCTTTACTCCTTCTGCCCCCTTTATCACTCCACCTGCATCACTCCACCTGCATCACTCCACCATCTCGCTCACACACACATTGTGTAGTGTGTTCATCCATCTTTCTCCCCGTCTTCCTCAGTTATCTCCCCTTCTCTCCTCCCCCATCACAGTCTTCTCTTCATCACTTTCTCCTTCGCTCTCCGTCTGTCTCTGAAAAGTGTGTGTTTTCCCCCCTCGCACACACACACACTCTACACACACACACACACACAGACACACACACTCACACACACACATCTTGGCTCGCACACGTGTGCAGTACACACTTGGATCGGGCCGTGCACATATGCACACTTTATCTCCTGGAAGGTAGCAGATCTTTCACTCCCTCGGGGGAACACACTTCCTCAAAGAAGGAGGGAAGAGAAGAGAGAGAGAGAGGAGAGGAGAGGCAGGACGGGAGGAGAGAGAGAGAGGGAGAGAGAGAGAAGTGGAAGAGAGACGGAGGAAACCATCATCATCACGGAGGGAATTTATAGTCGGCGCCTCATATGGTGGCGATGGGATGATGTTGAGGTGGAACTTGGAGAAGATAGTGTGTGTTAGAAGAATCTGTGACTCGTGTCAGTCGTTGATTTTTAAACACGTGGACTTGTGTTTAAACACGTGGACTTGTGTTTAAACACTCGAAAAACAAACAAACTCATCGTCATCGAAAAAAGAAAAGAGTAAAAAACTTGTTGACTTGTACCTTTTTTGGCTCATTTGAGATTTTATAGCAACAGTTATGAAAAATTAATGATGTCACAAAGTAGCTTTCTCTAGAACTAGTTAAATTCATTTTTTAATCAAATATTTACAGTAGAAACATTTAGCTACATTAAGTTATCCGCTAAGATAAACTTAAATTTAAAAACATCTTATTCAGAATTGTGTATTTGTCTAAAATTGGCCTTTCATTCGTATATAGCTATTAGCATCACATAGCATCGCAATAAGCATCACATTTAGGATCACAATTAGCATCACAATTAGCATCACAATTAGCATCACAATTAGCATCACACTTAGCATCACACTTAGCATCACACTTAGCATCACACTTAGCATCACACTTAGCATCACAACTAGCATCACAACTAGCATCATATTTAGCAGTAAAACTTGTAACATTTCTGTTGACTTGAGATCCTGTGTTTCACATTTAAAGCCCTTATTTTTTATTTTCATGTTTCTTCATCTTTAACAATTTCAACATGTTTGCGAGTTTTCTAAATATGTAATTGTGTTGTTTTTTTTCTCTTTGCCATCTTATTCCATCTTTCTTAACTTGTAGTTAAATGTTTTGAAAAACATCTACCCCGTCTTTAACAATTTCAGCGTGTTTGCTAAAAGAAAACAGGTTTTATTAAAGCCTTTTTTACCTCTTCGCGTTTAGGCGAAAGTTCTTAAAAACATTTTACAAAAAGCTAGTTTTATGTATTTGTTTTTACTCTCCGCACCCACTTTTTTTTTTTTTTTTTTACTTAGTTAAAACGTCAAACAACTAGCCCATCTTTAACAACATGTTTGCTAATAATAGGTTTTATTAACACCTAGTGTTTTTATCCTTTTTACCCCCAAATTATTATTTTTTCATCCTTCTTAACTCATAGCAAATAAAGGAGGTAGTTGTTATTCAAAATATTTTAACTTTTATTCATTTGTGTACTCTCTGCACGTCCATTTATTCATTCAAATACTTTATTTAACGTTAATAAAATGTTTTGAAGAACATTTACCACTATCTTTAACTATAACACCATGTTATTGCTACAAGATAGTTTTATAAACACGTAATTATGTTGTTTTTTTCCTCTCTGCTCCAGAATTTATTTCTCACCTTTTTTAAGTTAAGACAAAATCTTTTTATTCTTGGTTTTTCCTAAAAATGTATCACCTGAGCTCATCTTTTATGTTGCGTAGATGTTCTTTCACAACAAGCTACTTTTATAATCATGTGATTATTTTTTTGTAACTTTGTCAAACGTTTTCAACCATCATCCTGATCTTGAAGTATTACAGTATCTGTTTGCTACAAGTTTTATTAAAGCATGATTATGTTGTTGTTGTATCGATTTTCTTCTAAAACTTGCAAAATAAATGCAGACTTAAATCAAACGAATGACGTCATCGTAATATTACTCAGCTAGTCACCCTAGTATTACTTGGAAATTCACCCTAGTATTACTCAGCAAGTCACCGTAATATTACTCAACAAGTCACCCTAGTATTACTCGGCAAGTCACCCTAGTATTACTCGGAAAGTCACACTAATATTACTCAGATAGTCACCGTAATATTGCTCAGCAAGTCACCCTAGTATTATTCGGCAAGTCACCCTAGTATTACTCGGCAAGTCACCCTAGTATAACTCAGCAAGTCACCGTAGTATTACTCGAAAAGTCACCCTAGTATTAATCAGCAAGTCACCCGAGTATTACTTGGAAAGTCACCCTACTATAATTCAGCAAGTCACCGTAGTATTACTGAGCAAGTCACAGTAGTATTACTGAACGAGTCACTGTAGTATTACTACACAAGTTACAGTAGTTTTACCACCTGAGTCACTGTAGTGTTCCTCGGAAAGTAACCCTTGTATTACTCAGCGAGTCACTGTAATATTACTCAGTAACGCACCCTAGTATTACTCGGAAAGTCACACTAGTATTACTCTGCGAGTCACCGTAATATTACTCTGTGTGTCACCGTAGTATTACTCTGTGATTCACAGTAGTATAACTCTGTGTGTCACCGTAGTATTACTCTGTGATTCACAGTAGTATTACTCTGTGAGTCACTGTAGAAATACTCTGTGATTCACAGTAGTAACTTCAACTAATTATTTGATTCCAGTAGTATTCTTCGAAACTGTAGTATTACTCTGTGATTCACAGTAGTATTACTCTGCGACTAACTGTAGTATTACTCTGTGATTCACAGTAGTATTACTCTGCGACTAACTGTAGTATTACTCTGTGATTCACAGTAGTATTACTCTGCGACTAACTGTAGTATTACTCTGTGATTCACAGTAGTATTACTCTGCGACTAACTGTAGTATTACTCTGTGAGTCACAAAATGAATCATCAGTTCAGTTGAATTTCTTCTAAAAACTTGCTAAATGAATGCAGAATTAAATCCAAGGAATGATGTCATCAACCAGCGTCACTTCAAATATAAATTCATCAACGTTGTTCAGTGATAAAAACAAAACTTGTCTTCTTGGACACATTAGAAAAAGCGATGAACGATCGGAAGGAGTGGAGAGGCTGATGACGCCGAGGAAGAAAAGAGGGGTGAACGGTATAATCACAGGCTTCCGCTCATAGTGATGGAAGGAAATCACGCCGGTGAATGGGTGAGGGGGTGAGAGGGGGGGGCAGACGGGTGTGTTTGGGGGGGTGTTGAGGAGAATCACTAACTAAGTCTGACTCACGATTCCCTTTTTTTTTTGTTAAACAAAGACAATCCGCTGACGCACAACAGAGTAATCATACGACATGATAAGTAAGTGCGATGGGGAAGCATTGTGCGACGAGATGTTTGCCCCCCCCCACATCATCCATCCCATCATCTCCCCCCAACGTCTCTCACTCCTCTTTAATAATTGAGCCGATTCTGTCCAGCTTGTTAGGAAGGTACACAACGGCTTCTTCACACTCTTCCCTCCATCCTTCCATCCTCCTTCATTTATCACTCCGCTCTGCCTCCCCCCTCTCTCTCGCTCTCTCCATCGCAAATCCCTCCTGTTCTTTGACCTCTCCCTCAGCCTCTCACAGCATCACCCCCCCTAACCCCCCAACGCCATCCACCGGAGGTGAGAGGTCGACGCTTCCTCTCCACTGTCAGACTCAAACCGGCTTCAACCAGCCCTGTGGAAAGGTGGCAGGGGGTAAAGGAGAGAGAGAGAGAGAGAGAGAGAGAGAGAGAGAGGTGTGAGGGAGGATGAGGAAGGAACAAGAGGATGGAGGGAAGAGAAGGAGAAGACGGTTTTATGAATGTAGTGAGTGGGAGGACGACAGAATGGAGCATACAAACACGGCTGGCACTAATATTAAACGCTCGCTGCTTGTGTGTGTGTGTGCGTGGGCGCATCTATGTGTGTGTGTGTGTGTGTGTGTGTGTGTGTGTGTGTTGTTGCCCGAGCGCGGGCGGGAGTCGAACCGCATCACCTGCCCGTGGCACAAGTCGTCTCACCTCGGGTGGCGACTTGATTAACGGGTGTCGGGACGGATTCCTCGACCGAAGCACCGTGACAGTGACGCGAACGGTCGTGCCGTCCGTGTGTTTCGTCCGTAGACACTAGCTCAGGGGAAGCGACGTGGAGATGGAGGAAGTAAAAGAAAATTAGTTTTTACACCACAGGACGATCTTGAACCGACCGCTAGGACGGAGAAGCGCAGTCATCCGGGAGAGACTCAAAGTAGATCTTGGGCTCCGCCCTAGTGGGTGGACCGGGTATTACGTATCCTTAACGCATCCATAACAGGGGGAGAAGAAAGTGGGTGAAACTATTCCTTTCCTCTTTATTCTTTTAAATGTAAAACTATATTGATGTTGTTTTTATCTTTTAACATTAAAGTCAATTTTTAAACGTTTTCCCAGCAGCATAATAAACAACTCGAGTTTTCAGGTAAAAATAACTTTTTTTATTATTATAACTTCACAAAAGAAAAAAGAAACTAAGCTCATAATGACATTATTTAACACGGGAAAAGAAAATAGTGACAATAAGAAATTATTACTTAATACAGCATTTTTAATTGAGATATTTGTTTGATTTTTTAAATATTCCAAAGAAGAAAATAATTGATATATTGGTACTAATCAAAGGAGTATTATAAATACAATTAATAATTATAAATACATAAGTTAGTGAGAAATTAATCACTAACAAAAAGATTATTTATTAATTTAAACTATAATTTTTTCTTGCTAGTAAGTGCTCGTAACCCCCGGAAGCACAAAAACAAATGTGTTTGTGGTATTCCTTGTGTTGTGTCTGGGTCAAGGTGACCCGAAGGCCCACAAGGGTTTTTTGTAACTTGATCTCCTGCTGGTCCAGATGTAAGGTACAAAGAAATCAAGTATTATTTGAGAATAGAAGAATAACAGGTTGAAATTGAATATAAACGTTTTTACTAATATATCAAGTTTATTAGGAGATATTTTCAAATGAATCCCTTACAAGTATTTAACAAAGAAATGGGGAAAAAAAGAACACAAAATAAAATAAAAAGTAAGAATAAGTTTAATCTGAAACATGTTCAAAATCTGTATTAAAACATGAATAAACTCTTTCTTAAATTGACATTTTGTTTGGCTGTTACTTTGATTGATGGAGTCTTGTGGCCCCTTGTGTGAGTGAGGTTGACCCCCTGATCTAGAAAATATAAAAATAAACACATTTAAACATATGGCAGCCAAAGAAAATGACATCACGAACAACTGAACTCTACAAAATATATTATATATAAATAAATTGCCAACAAAATATTCTATATGGATTTTATTGCTTCAATCCGACTTCATTACAGGAAATTTTCTGGTCCGTCTAATGTCCAATTGGCATTAATTTGTGTTTTTAAGAAATCAGACAAATCAAAATCCTTGAAAGTTCTCAAAAATAATCGCCTTTTGCATTAATTCTGTTTTACTTACTGAAATCTTTGGCACACGGTTACCATGGTATTACTCCACAAGACAACATAGTATTACTCCGCAAGTCAACATAGTATTACTCCGCGAGTCACCGTAGTATTACTTTACGAGTCACCGTAGTATCACTCCACAAGTCAACGTAGTATTACCCAATTCATACTCGGAAAGTCACCCTAGTATTACTTGGAAAGTCACCCTTGTACTGTATTCCTCAGCAAGTCATCCAAGTATTACTCAGCAAGTCACCCTAGCATTACTCGGGGAGTCACCCTTGTATTACTCAGAAAGTTACCGTAGCATTACTCAGCAAGTCAACCAAGTATTACTCAGCAAGTCACCCTAGCATTACTCGGGGAGTCACCCTTGTATTACTCAATACCTAGCATTACTCAGCAAGTCAACCAAGTATTACTCAGCAAGTCACAGTAGTATTACTCGGAGAGTCACCGTAGTAATACTCAACAAGTCACCGTAGTATTACTCAGCAAGTCACCCTTGTATAACTCGGAAACTCACCCTAGTACTCCTTTTGGGCCTTTTTGTGCTTTCTCCCCAGCCAACCAACCACTCCCCCCCCGGGGGCCGCGGCCCTCCCCGGCGGGCCCCGGAACTCAGTCGAGTCACAGCTGTATTACTCAGCTAGTCACTGTAGTATTACTCAGCAAGTCACCGTAGTATTACTCGGAAAGTCACCCTAGTATTACTCTGTGAGTCATGATAGTATTACTCCGTGAGTCATCGTACCATTACTTAGCAAGTCACCCGAGTATTACTCTACTATATTTATTTTTTAATTTAAAAACATTCGACCAAACGTGGTATAAGTACAACAAAACACTTTTGAATAAAACGGTTACTTGCATCTTTAAACAATCCTTCATAAAAGCTCATGAGTCATCGCTGTCAAAGCCTCAAAACTTTATTGAAACCACAGTCTTCACGCACGTCACGTGACCCAAACACACACGCCTCATTGGTCGACAGCAGCTCCGCTTCACCAGCAGACACGAACATAATGGAGAGAAATGAACACGGAAGAGAGAAAGAAAATCATTATCGATTTTTCGTCTGTGAAATAATATCCGTGTAAGACATGTAGACGTTGACACCTGTAGTTGAGTACACAGTGTTCAAATATTAGCCCTGGTCTAGTTAGTTTTCTTCAAGCTTAAATGACTTTTGTTTGGTTTTCTAAGACTAAACGGAGCAGGAGTTGCTCAGACAGCAGCGCAGACTTGTAGAAGGAATAATGACTTGAGAAGTCGTCCATCAGATCACAACATTAACACAGACCAATATTTAACGCGATATAATGACTAGATTTCACAGCGTGTCCCCAACTTTGGCTGCGATGAATCAAGTGGTTGTTATTAAGACGATGGATCAAAAGAAGGGATTAAAGTCTGTGACGCTTGTTTCTAATGATCTTTTCTGGTGAAAAGCAGCGTTATAAGGATGAGGCGCTGACACCGTTTCTGCTCGTGATGAGGATGTAAACGTTTAACTCGAGCAGACATGACAGCTTCGTGAGATGTTTCGATGATTTGCTACGAGTCGCAGGTGAACTCACTTGATTTAAGTGGAACTGAGGGTCTTAGAAGACATGGAAAAGAAATGTCACGGACACAAAATAACATTTTATGGACACGACTTATTGTTTCGTCAAAACGACTTATGTCTTCGTGCACACGACTTATCGTTTCATGGACAAGACTTTTTATTTCGTGGACATGATGTAAATTTTGTAGACACAACTTATCATTTTGTTGACGGGACTTATTGTTTTGTGGGCCCACTTATTATTTAATGGACACGACTTATTATTTCATGGACACGACTTATGGTTTCGTGGACACGACTTATGGTTTCGTGGACACGACTTATTATTTCGTTGAAACAAAGTTAAATTTCGTGGACACGACTTTATTTATGGACACGACTTATTATTTAATGGACACAACTTATTATTTAATGGACACGACTTATTTATTTATGGACACGACTTATTATTTAATGGACACGACTTATTATTTAATGGACACGACTTATTATTTCATGGACAAGACTTATTATTTAATGGACACGACTTATTATTTCATGGACAAGACTTATTATTTAATGGACACTACTTATTATTTCATGGACATGACTTATTATTTAATGGACACGACTTATTATTTCATGGACAAGACTTATTATTTAATGGACACGACTTATTATTTCATGTACAACTTATTATTTCATGGACACGACTTATTATTTAATGGACACAACTTATTATTTCATGGACACGACTTATTATTTCATGGACACGACTTATTATTTAATGGACACAACTTATTATTTCATGGACAAGACTTATTATTTAATGAACACGACACACTTATTATTTCATGGACACATGACTTATTATTTCGTTGACACAACTTAGTATTTCATGGACACAACTTATTATTTAGTGGACACGAATTAGTATTTCATGGACACAACTTATTATTTAATATATTTCATGGACACGACTTATTATTTCATGGACACGACTTATTATTTAATGGACACAACTTATTATTTCATGGACACGACTTATTATTTAATGGACACGACTTATTATTTAATGGACACGATTATTTTTACTTAATTTAATGAGACACAACTTATTATTTCATGGACACGACTTATTATTTAATGGACACGACTTATTATTTAATGGACACGACTTATTATTTCATGGACAAGACTTATTATTTAATGGACACTACTTATTATTTCATGGACACGACTTATTATTTAATGGACACAACTTATTATTTCATGGACACAACTTATTATTTTGTGGACACAACTTAAAATTTCATGGACACAACTTATTATTTCGTGGACACAACTTAGTATTTCATGGACACAACTTATTATTTCATGGACACAACTTATTATTTCGTGGACACGACTTAGTATTTCATGGACACAACTTATTATTTAGTGGACACGACTTAGTATTTCATGGACACGACTTATTATTTCATGGACACGACTTATTATTTCATGGACAAAACTTATTTCATGGACACGACTTATTATTTAATGGACACGACTTATTATTTCATGGACACGACTTATTATTTCATGGACACAGACTTATTATTTCATGGACACAACTTTATTTCATTGACTATTTCATGGACACAACTTATTATTTCATGGACACAACTTATTATTTTAATGGAATTCATGGACACAACTTATTATTTCATGGACACAACTTATTATTTCATGGACACAACTTATTTCATGGACACAACTTATCATTTCATGGACACGACTTATTATTTCATGGACACGACTTATTATTTCATGGACACGACTTATTATTTCATGGACACAACTTATTATTTCGTGGACTCAACTTATTTTATGGACACGACTTATTATTTCATGGACACAACTTATTATTTCATGGACACGACTTATTTAATGGACACGACTTATTATTTCATGGACTCAACCTATTATTTCATGGACACGACTTATTTAATGGACACAACTTATTATTTCAATGGACACAACTTATTATTTATTATTTCATGGACATGGACTATTATTTCATGGACAAACTACTATTATTTCATGGACACGACTTATTATTTCATGGACTCAACCTATTATTTCATGGACACGACTTATTTAATGGACACAACTTATTATTTCATGGACACAACTTATTATTTCGTGGACTCAACCTATTATTTCATGGACACGACTTATTATTTTATGGAAACAAAGAAAAATTCCGTGGACAGGACTTAATATTTTTCTGACACGACATATCATTTCATGGACACAACTTATTATTCTGTGAAAACAAAGTACAATTTCGTGGACAGGACTTATTATTTTTTGGAAACAAAGTCAAATTTCATGGACACGACTTATTATTTCTTGGGCACGACTTATTATTTTGTGGAAACAAAGTAAAATTTCGTGGACACAACTGATTATTTTGTGGACATTGATCGGTGAACGAGGCTTCGTGAAACAGCTAATGAGGTTTCACGAAACATCTCATTTGAAAAGCGACAAAAGGTATCATTAAATCAGTAGATCAAGTCAAACATTATAAAGCAGAGAGTGACATCTAGTGGTCTTTTGAAAAATGAAGACACTGTATCATGATACCTGCTTAAAACATTCCCTTGTTTTCAAACTCAAGACCTTGCTTGAGTTCTAATTTTCCAGTGTCAAAAAAACACTATGTGGTGGATATAACATATTATATATTTATGCCTCTTTCTTTTTTTGTCATTTTGAAATAAAGCATCATATTGTCATATTTTATTGACATTCATTTAATGATGGATGTATATTTATATACAACTACTATATTAAAATCAATCAAACTTTATCTGAATCATAAAGAAGCAATTACTTTGAAGTCATTACTTTATAAAGTCAATCTGAAATCTGGGCGAACGAGAGGTTACGAGAGTCCAATATGACGTAATAATGTCTTCCCTCCTCCTCCAGCCAGGTGTAATAACGCCCCGCTTTGTTTATTCAACGAGTCCCTTGGAGGTGGAGACTTCCGGGATTGACGACGCGCGGTGACACACCTACATGCTTGACCAATCACAGCAGAGTGGGCGGAGCTTAAGGTCATTTTCTAATGTCAGTATTTCAATGAAAAGACAGACACACACTGATGATACAATAGTGTTCAACATCTATTTAAATCAATACATTAATTTAACTTTAAGATAAGATAAGAGGCAGAGACGATTGACGTCAACAATGGGAGTAAAAAACTGATGTTGAAATAAAGGGATTTGTTTGGCGATGGACGACAACCACAGATATGTTTAAGAAGAATCGACTCTTGACGCCAACTTCCTGTCACGTCAACATAGGTTTAGTTCAAGTCCGACTTATGAGGAACATTTAAAAAACAAGACTTTTTCAAACACGTATGCAGTTTGGACCGTGAAACGCTTCACCACGAGGCTTGTGATTCGCACACACGGCTTCAAACACATGTTTTTAATTATTCCCAGTTATACTTCTTTTTTTTTAGTGTGTGTGTTGTTGTTGCTGCTCTGCAGAGTGTTTCTCAAATAAGTCCCCGGGAAACGATTTCGCAACATTTTACCCCCCCTCCCGAAAAAACAAACAAAAATACAACGACAACATTTCAATCCGCACTAATTGTTCGCCTTAATTAGATCTTCTTCAAAGATCGTGGGCCGAGTTTCAAGTGCTGAGTAACGAACCGAGTCACGGCTCGTCCTCGACATGTTTTTTCGAGGCGACTTCTCTGGGGAAACATCTGGACCAGGAAGGAAGATTAAAAGTATTTGTTTCTGACAAACATCTCCATCAGGATTCCAGCAGATGAGTCAGCAGCATCCATTCTTCAGCCGCTGCTGCTGCAGGATGATGATGAATCCATTCAGGATTATTCAACAGGTTGCTCTTCTTCTTCTTCTTCTTCTTCTGCACTTTTTTCATTGTTTTTTTTCTCTTTCGTCTGGAGAATCTGTGTCCATTCTTGTCTCCCTCAAATCTCCATGACGACCTCCCCTATCAGGACTAGAGCAAACCCCACATGCTGATAGGCCGAGAAGGAAGGAAAAAAAAAAAAAACAGGTGATTGGTTGAGATGTCTGCTGTCATATCAGCGGGGTATATCTTTGTGACACTGCGACACACACACACACACACACACACACACACGGTGTCATCGACCCACACAAAACTGCAGCACGTCACAAACAAAAGGTACCACTGGAACACACACACACACACACACACACACACACACACACACACACACACATGTGGCGTGTTGGGTGCACTGACCCTGCCAATGAGGACAGGAGGAACATCAACGGAGCTACAAGGCCGTTGCTATGACAACTAGTCCTGTTCACACAGGTAGGCAGCACAAAAGGAGGCCTAAGCTGTTAGACGACACACACACACACACACACACACACACACACACACACACACTCAGGACTCAAGTCTGACAGACGGCAGCTGCATGCCAAAGTGGGACCATTTCCCCTCTTCTCTCATTCCTGCGTTCAAGAAGGAAATTATTCATCATGACCAAGTGCAGACAGACAGACAGACAGACAGACAGTCAGACAGACAGACAGATAAGCAGCAAGAGGAGCCACTCTGCATACTAACAGCACCTGCTCTCAGGGGCCCCTAAATAACAAACTGTCACCGGTGGCCAGACACTGACATTGACTTCTGTCTTTTCCTTTCTCTTTTTTTTTTTTTTTTTACTTCCCTTCTTGCACTTTATCTTCCTTTGTCACACCCCCACCCCACACGTGCACGCGCGCCGATGATCACCCCCCCCCCCCCCCCCAGTAATTCTGGCCCCTGTTGCTGCTGCAGGACGTGTCCTGCCTTCACCTCCGCGTGTCACCAGCGAAAACATCCACATGATCAATTGTATTTAAAAAAAAAAAAAGAAAAAAAGGGGTAACACCTGTACTGTTGTCATGTACTTTATATGGGAGGGGTCACCGGGTTCAACACCTCATTTGAACCCGAATAATTCGGGGTGTAAAGTCGGGATTATAAGCGTCAAAACTCACCGGGAGTCCGGAGGCTCGCCGCGGCTGCAGCGGCGCCGGCGTCGGTGTCTTGTCAGCGGCGGCGCTTCAACCCGGTTCTCCGGTGTCCTGGAGCCGTCACCTGCCGCGTCCTCCCGCGGGTGTCCTCCCCCCTCACGCCCCGGCGGAGGTTGTCCTCTCGCATTAAGTTCTCCTCCGGGTTCCTTTCGGGATAAAACGGCGGCGCGAAAAAAAAAAAGCGATAAAAAAAACGAAAAAAAAAAAAAACCGAGTTTTCCTTCCTGGAGAAATGGCGTTAATTCACGTTGTTCTCCGGGCTCGAGGGGTTGGCATGACAGCGGGTGTTGTTGTTTTTTTGGGGTGACAGACCCGGGACTTCCCGGGATTTGAAAGGAGGTTGAAACACGGCTCGCGCTCCTCCGCAGTTTCCTCCAGCTCGCGCTCTGCCTCCTCCGTGACTGGCCAACCTGTCTGCTTTCCAAACATCCGGGCACCCGTAGATGCCGTCGCGTCACTCCGCCGGGAATCATGGGAAGTGTAGGCAAGACGGCGAGCTAACGGTGAGCGACAGAATAAGTGTTTGGAAGAGTAAATATACTGTAAATGATGATGCTCTGAGATATATAAGTATATTTTTAAATATTTAAAATATACAATGTTCACAACGTGAGCTTTAATACTAATTAATTAACTGTTCAATTAAAGTGAATGAATTAAATGTGGTTTTAAGATCATGGACCTTTTAAAAAAGCTTAAAAAAAAAATAATAATAATAAAATAAAACAGCATATAATTGAAAAATGTACTTTAAAAAAATGATGGATTGAATATAAAGGGATCTCATTGTTGTTGTTTTCTTAATTTTATAGTGATTTATTAACTTGAATGCAAATAGTAATAAAAATAATTTGTTGTCTTTAAAATATTGTTATAATGGGAAAAATAGTTTAGTTTTAAAAAAAAATTGCTAGATTATTATTAAATTATTTAATACAGATAACTATTTACATTTAGGTGCTAGAAATTACAAGCTTTAATGGAAATTTAATTATATATACCCAAGTATAAATGTTAATTGTCGTTGAATGGATGTATGTATATAAGGATGGATGGTTGGACGATGAATAAATGGATGGAGATGATGGAAGGAGGAATGTGGAAGGATGGATGAATGATATTGTATGGATGGATGGATGGATGGATGGATGGATGGATGGATGGATGGATGGATGGATGGATGGTTGCAAATTTCCCCCAAAAAATAAAAGTTGTTAAAATCTTTATGGCTATGGATCTTACACTTTAGATATTTTAATAATACAGATAAAAATGTATTTTTCCACAAATTATAAAGATGTTTTCATTATATTAACTTTTTATTTTTGGTTTGTTTTTTTCAATAAAAACAGTTTTTTAAAAGAGTGATATTGAAGGGATCGAATGAAAGTGGAAGTTATTGTGGAAAATTGCACACAAAAATAATACTGTTTGTATTTGTATAAGACAAACACAAATATTATATATTTTTCAATTCAAACTTACACATAAACACATAAACACACCACGGCTCCTCAAAAAAACATCATAAAATCACAGCAAAAATTGATGATTTTTCTCCTGGAATGTATTTGACTTTGAATGATATTTTGCTTTGTTTGTTACTAAATAATAAACAAAAAAAAACTTATATTTAAAACAAGTCAAACTAAATGTATATATGTATATATGTACACAAATGCATTTATGTTGAATTAAAAAAGTGAGTCAATGTTAAAAAAACAACAAGAAGAATTTCATAACTTAATATATTGATATTTATTACAGTAGAAACATCTTCCGTCAACTTCCCCAAAAATGCCTTAAAACAGAGACTGATGTGTCGGTGATTAAAACAACATTAAAAAAAAAATACTATTGTTGTCGTTTTATTTTCCTAAAACGAGGAGAAAAAGCGGATAGAGACAGAAAAACACAAGTCACCGGGTCATCGGGTTCACCTGGACGAGGAGAAAAAAACGCTAAAAACCTGTTGCTCGATCAGTCTTTGTATTCTTGTCACATCGCGGCGGCAGAATCGAAAACATTCAAACAAATGTGACGACTGAACACAACCCTCCCTCCCCCTCCTCCCCCACTCTCCTCCTCCTCATCCCCCTCTTCCCCCCCACCCCTCCTCCCACCTTTACACCAGCATCTACATCTTCTTTCAGTTTCCTGTTGTCATGGCTACGGAGTAAAGTAACAATGCCGCAAGAGCCTCGACCGGTTCGAGGTCCAAGTCTGCTCTTCATCAGGAGTGACGTCTGCAGTGATCGAGAGCAGAAAGATTTTTAAGTTTTTTTATTTTAAAAGAAAAGAAAAAAGCTTGTGTGTGTGTGTCCCTCTCTCAGTGTGTGTGTCAGATGTTGTGTGTGTGTGTGGATCGCCGTGGTTACAGGTTGTCTCCCGGCTGGTACTGAGGCTCTGTGGCCGTGAAGTAATCTTCTAGGAAGGACTGGAGATACTCGAAGGTGTGTCTCTCGTCAGCCTCGCGCCGCCAGCACTGCAGCATCAGTTCGTGGAGGGAAGACGGACAGCCGAGGGCGCATGGCATCCTGTAGCCGCGCTCCACCTGCTCCAGCACCTCCCTGTTGTTCATGCCTGAGGAGAGGAAGCATTGTTGGATTATACTTTAAATTTGTTGGATTATAGTTTAATTTGTTTGATTATAGTTGAAAATTGTTTGATTATAGTTGTAAATTGTTTGATTATAGTTTAAATTGTTTGATTATAGTTGAAAATTGTTTGATTATAGTTTAAATTGTTTGATTATAGTTGAAAATTGTTTGATTATAGTTGAAAATTGTTTGATTATAGTTGAAAATTGTTTGAATATAGTTTAAATTGTTTGATTATAGTTTAAATTGTTTGATTATAGTTGAAAATTGTTTGATTATAGTTGAAATTGTTTGATTATAGTTGAAAATTGTTTGATTATAGTTGAAAATTGTTTGATTATAGTTGAAAATTGTTTGATTATAGTTGAAAATAGTTTGATTATAGTTGAAAATTGTTTGATTATAGTTGAAAATTGTTTGATTA
Organism: Callionymus lyra; assembly: GCA_016630915.1. Lineage (NCBI taxonomy): Eukaryota > Metazoa > Chordata > Actinopteri > Syngnathiformes > Callionymidae > Callionymus > Callionymus lyra. The sequence goes on along the minus strand of JACEEU010000686.1, from coordinate 29,996,384 downwards.
TAGTTTAAATTGTTTGATTATAGTTGAAAATTGTTTGATTATAGTTGAAAATTGTTTGATTATAGTTGAAAATTGTTTGATTATAGTTGAAAATTGTTTGATTATAGTTGAAATTGTTTGATTATAGTTGAAAATTGTTTGATTATAGTTGAAAATTGTTTGATTATAGTTTAAATTGTTTGATTATAGTTGAAAATTGTTTGATATTAGTTTTAAAATAGTTTGATTATAGTTGAAAATTGTTTGATTAAAGTTAAAAATTGTTTGATTATAGTTGAAAATTGTTTGATTATAGTTAAAAATAGTTCGATTTTAGTTAAATTGTTTGATTATAGTTAAAAATTGTTTGATTATAGTTGAAATTGTTTGATTAAAGTTAAAAATAGTTTGATTATAGTTGAAAATTGTTTGATTATAGTTAAAAATTGTTTGATTATAGTTGAAAATTGTTTGATTATAGTTGAAAATTGTTTGATTATAGTTGAAATTGTTTGATTAAAGTTAAAAAAAGTTTGATTTTAGTTAAAAATTGTTTGATTAAAGTCGAAAATTGTTTGATTATAGTTGAAAATTGTTTGATTATAGTTGAAAATTGTTTGATTATAGTTAAAAATTGTTTGATTATAGTTGAAAATTGTTTGATTATAGTTAAAAATTGTTTGATTATAGTTGAAAATTGTTTGATTATAGTTGAAAATTGTTTGATTATAGTTGAAAATTGTTTGATTATAGTTTAAAATTGTTTGATTATAGTTTAAATTGTTTGATTATAGTTGAAAATTGTTTGATTATAGTTGAAATTGTTTGATTATAGTTGAAAATTGTTTGATTATAGTTGAAATTGTTTGATTATAGTTGAAAATTGTTTGATTATAGTTGAAAATAGTTTGATTATAGTTGAAAATTGTTTGATTATAGTTGAAAATTGTTTGATTATAGTTGAAAATTGTTTGATTATAGTTGAAAATTGTTTGATTATAGTTGAAAATTGTTTGATTATAGTTAAAATTGTTTGATTATAGTTGAAAATTGTTTGATTATAGTTTAAATTGTTTGATTATAGTTGAAAATTGTTTGATTATAGTTGAAAATTGTTTGATTATAGTTTAAATTGTTTGATTATAGTTGAAAATTGTTTGATATTAGTTTTAAAAAGTTTGATTATAGTTGAAAATAGTTTGATTAAAGTTTAAAAATTGTTGGATTATAGTTGAAAATTGTTTGATTTTAGTTAAAAATAGTTCGATTTTAGTTAAATTGTTTGATTATAGTTAAAAATTGTTTGATTATAGTTGAAATTGTTTGATTATAGTTAAAAATAGTTTGATTATAGTTGAAAATAGTTTGATTATAGTTAAAAATTGTTTGATTATAGTTGAAAATAGTTTGATTATAGTTGAAAATTGTTTGATTATAGTTGAAATTGTTTGATTAAAGTCAAAAATAGTTTGATTATAGTTAAAAATTGTTTGATTAAAGTCAAAAATTGTTTGATTATAGTTGAAAATAGTTTGATTATAGTTGAAAATTGTTTGATTATAGTTAAAAATTGTTTGATTATAGTTGAAAATTGTTTGATTATAGTTAAAAATTGTTTGATTATAGTTGAAAATTGTTTGATTATAGTTGAAAATTGTTTGATTATAGTTGAAAATTGTTTGATTATAGTTGAAAATTGTTTGATTATAGTTAAAAATTGTTTGATTATAGTTGAAAATTGTTTGATTAAAGTTAAAAATTGTTTGATTATAGTTAAAAATTGTTTGATTATAGTTGAAAATTGTTTGATTAAAGTTGAAAATTGTTTGATTATAGTTGAAATTGTTTGATTAAAGTTAAAAATTGTTTGATTATAGTTGAAAATTGTTTGATTATAGTTGAAAATTGTTTGATTATAGTTAAAAATTGTTTGATTATAGTTGAAAATTGTTTGATTATAGTTGAAATTGTTTGATTAAAGTTAAAAATTGTTTGATTATAGTTAAAAATTGTTTGATTATAGTTGAAATTGTTTGATTAAAGTTGAAAATTGTTTGATTATAGTTGAAAATTGTTTGATTATAGTTAAAAATTGTTTGATTATAGTTGAAAATTGTTTGATTATAGTTGAAAATTGTTTGATTATAGTTGAAAATTGTTTGATTATAGTTAAAAATTGTTTGATTATAGTTAAAAATTGTTTGATTATAGTTGAAATTGTTTGATTAAAGTTAAAAATTGTTTGATTATAGTTGAAATTGTTTGATTAAAGTTAAAAATTGTTTTATTATAGTTAAAAATAGTTTGATTATAGTTGAAAATTGTTTGATTATAGTTAAAAATAGTTTGATTATAGTTAAAAATAGTTTGATTATAGTTGAAAATTGTTTGATTATAGTTAAAAATTGTTTGATTATAGTTAAAAATTGTTTGATTATAGTTAAAAATTGTTTGATTATAGTTGAAAATTGTTTGATTATAGTTAAAAATTGTTTGATTATAGTTAAAAATAGTTTGATTTTAGTTAAATTGTTTGATTATAGTTAAAAATTGTTTGATTATAGTTGAAAATAGTTTGATATTAGTTTTAAAAAGTTTGATTATAGTTGAAAATTGTTTGATTATAGTTGAAAATTGTTTGATTATAGTTGAAAATAGTTTGATTATAGTTAAAAATTGTTTGATTATAGTTGAAAATTGTTTGATTAAAGTTAAAAATTGTTTGATTATAGTTGAAAATTGTTTGATTAAAGTTAAAAATAGTTTGATTATAGTTGAAAATTGTTTGATTAAAGTTAAAAATTGTTTGATTATAGTTGAAAATTGTTTGATTATAGTTGAAAATTGTTTGATTATAGTTAAAAATTGTTTGATTATAGTTGAAAATTGTTTGATTATAGTTGAAAATTGTTTGATTATAGTTGAAAATTGTTTGATTAAAGTTAAAAATTGTTTGATTATAGTTGAAAATAGTTTGATTATAGTTGAAAATTATTTGATTAAAGTCAAAAATTGTTTGATTATAGTTGAAAATTGTTTGATTATAGTTAAAAATTGTTTGATTATAGTTGAAAATTGTTTGATTATAGTTGAAAATTGTTTGATTATAGTTAAAAAATTGTTTGATTATAGTTGAAAATTGTTTGATTATAGTTGAAAATTGTTTGATTATAGTTGAAAATTGTTTGATTATAGTTGAAAATTGTTTGATTATAGTTGAAAATTGTTTGATTATAGTTGAAAATTGTTTGATTATAGTTGAAAATTGTTTGATTATAGTTGAAAATTGTTTGATTATAGTTGAAAATTGTTTGATTATAGTTGAAAATTGTTTGATTAAAGTCGAAAATTGTTTGATTAAAGTTAAAAATTGTTTGATTATAGTTTAAATTGTTTGATTATAGTTAAATTGTTTGATTAAAGTTGAAAATTGTTTGATTATAGTTGAAAATTGTTTGATTATAGTTGAAAATTGTTTGATTATAGTTAAAAAATTGTTTGATTATAGTTGAAAATTGTTTGATTATAGTTGAAAATTGTTTGATTATAGTTTAAAAATTGTTTGATTATAGTTGAAAATTGTTTGATTATAGTTAAAAATTGTTTGATTAAAGTTAAAAATTGTTTGATTATAGTTAAAAATTGTTTGATTATAGTTGAAAATTGTTTGATTATAGTTGAAAATTGTTTGATTATAGTTGAAAATTGTTTGATTATAGTTGAAAATAGTTTGATTATAGTTGAAAATTGTTTGATTATAGTTGAAAATTGTTTGATTATAGTTGAAAATTGTTTGATTATAGTTGAAAATTGTTTGATTATAGTTGAAATAGTTTGATTAAAGTTAAAAATGGTTTGATTATAGTTGAAATTGTTTGATTAAAGTTAAAAATTGTTTGATTATAGTTGAAAATAGTTTGATTATAGTTGAAATTGTTTGATTAAAGTTAAAAAAA
>JACEEU010000686.1:29914899-29992349 GCA_016630915.1 Callionymus lyra | reverse complement strand
AAGTTTGATTATAGTTGAAAATTGTTTGATTATAGTTGAAAATAGTTTGATTATAGTTGAAAATAGTTTGATTATAGTTGAAAATTGTTTGATTATAGTTAAAAATAGTTTGATTTTAGTTAAAATTGTTTGATTAAAGTTAAAAATTGTTTGATTAAAGTCGAAAATTGTTTGATTATAGTTAAAAATAGTTCGATTTTTGTTGAAAATAGTTTTATTATAGTTGAAAATTGTTTGATATTAGTTTTAAAAAGTTTGATTATAGTTAAATTGTTTGATTATAGTTAAAAATTGTTTGATTATAGTTGAAAATTGTTTGATTATAGTTGAAAATTGTTTGATTATAGTTGAAAGTTGTTGGATTATAATTGAAAATTGTTTGATTATAGTTGAAAATTGTTGGATTATAATTGAAAATGGTTTTATTATAGTTGAAAAAGTCTGATTTTATTTAAAAATAGTTTGATTATAGTTGAAATTGTTTGATTAAAGTTAAAAATTGTTTGATTATAGTTGAAAATAGTTTGATTTTAGTTAAAAAATAGTTCGATTTTAGTAAAATTGTTTGATTAAAGTTAAAAATTGTTTGATTATAGTTGAAAATAGTTTGATTATAGTTGAAAATAGTTTGATTATAGTTATATATTTCATTTCATTTCCATACTTATCTTTCAACTCTAACTATCTTTGATCTTCCAGTTGTAAGTATACTTAATGCACTTAATAAAACTTCAACACATTATCTTAATTCAAATAGATTAATCTCGATCACTTCTTCACTCTTTCAGATCTGATCTGCTAGCTTAGTGAATCGGGTGACATCTGTGGTCCGGCCCACCGACTGTGACTGTTATATAAGACTTTCATTAACTTGAGCTGTTATTTTCTTCTTCTACAGAAGCCGGGGTGTTGTTGTGGGTGTGGGGGGTCGTCGGGGTACCTGGGTAGGGCACCCGTCCTTTGGTGATGAGCTCGGTCAGCAGGATCCCGAAGCTCCACACGTCCGACTTGATGGTGAAGCGTCCGTACAGCGCCGCTTCCGGAGCCGTCCACTTTATTGGGAACTTCGCCCCTGAAACCATGGCAACACAGAGGAGATGCATAATTGTGTAATTAGAGAAGGTTATTTATAAAAGTATAGGCACGGAGGCAGAAACTGTTAATCATCTCACACACACACACACACACACCTTGTCTGGCCGTGTACTCGTTGTCCTCGATGAGTCGAGCCAGACCGAAGTCAGCGATCTTGCAGACCAGGTTGTCTCCGACCAGGATGTTGGCGGCTCTCAGGTCGCGGTGGATGTAGTTCATCCTCTCGATGTACGCCATCCCAGCCGCAATCTGTGGCGAACAAAAGCGTGGGCTCAGAAGGTTGCGAGTTACGATCCTTGTTCAATCAAGGAGGGAGGACTGGCTGGGGGGGTCCTGACCTGAGCCGCCATGTCCACCAGCTGAGGCAGCTTCAGACTCTGACCCTCGCCGTCCTTCAGGAAGTCCAGCAAACTTCCTGGAAGAAGAAGATGAATCACAGACGTGTCTGTTGATGTCATTTTATACACTTGTTTTATGATAGTTATTGATTTATGTTCGATTATTATTTTAAACTGTTTAAAACTAGTATTTAAGACACACGTCAATGTCTTTATAGCAACATTATGTGAGAATATCAGTGTCAGAATATTAAATATTGATGTTTTAACATTTACAATGTTGACATTTTATAAGAATATATATATATATACTTTAAAAAAAATGTAATTCGATAATTTCTATATTGCACAATTCGTTTTTTTTTTTAAATAATGTAATCAAACAATTTTCAACTATAATCAAACAATTTTCAACTATAATCAAACAATTTTCAACTATAATCAAACAATTTTCAACTATAATCAAACAATTTTCAACTATAATCAAACAATTTTCAACTATAATTAAACAATTTTCAACTATAATCAAACAATTTTCAACTATAATCAAACAATTTTTTAACTATAATCAAACAATTTTCAACTATAATCAAACAATTTTCAACTATAATCAAACAATTTTCAACTATAATCAAACAATTTTCAACTATAATCAAACAATTTTCAACTATAATCAAACAATTTTCAACTATAATCAAACAATTTTCAACTATAATCAAACAATTTTCAACTATAATCAAACAATTTTCAACTATAATCAAACAATTTTCAACTATAATCAAACAATTTTCAACTATAATCAAACAATTTTCAACTATAATCAAACAATTTTCAACTATAATCAAACTATTTTCAACTATAATCAAACAATTTTCAACTATAATCAAACAATTTTCAACTATAATCAAACAATTTTCAACTATAATCAAACAATTTTCAACTATAATCAAACAATTTTCAACTATAATCAAACAATTTTCAACTATAATCAAACAATTTTCAACTATAATCAAACAATTTTCAACTATAATCAAACAATTTTCAACTATAATCAAACAATTTTCAACTGTAATCAAACAATTTTCAACTATAATCAAACAATTTTCAACTATAATCAAACAATTTTCAACTATAATCAAACAATTTTCAACTATAATCAAACAATTTTCAACTATAATCAAACAATTTTAAACTATAATCAAACAATTTTCAACTATAATCAAACAATTTTCAACTATAATCAAACAATTTTCAACTATAATCAAACAATTTCCAACTATAATCAAACAAATTTCAACTATAATCAAACAATTTCCAACTATAATCAAACAATTTTCAACTGTCTCTAGCAGCACAGGACATAATGACCGCTGCCATCTAGTGGCTGGAAGTTTAATTGCAATACAAAAATAACCAAACTCCGTGAATATTTCCATTTTAATTGCAAGAAAATGGAACGATTAATATTTATTTTATACACACTTTTATTGAAACATTAACTATAAAAAAATGTAATAATAAAAATAAAAGTTATTTTAAAGCCAGAGAAATGTCGAATATTGATATCGTACATACAAGTCACTGTTAAGATTGTGGATTTGATTAGTTCTGTTAATTTATTTTATTTACCACTTTAAGTTTATATTGTTTGTTGTTTATTTGGTTTTGTATTCAATGCTGTTCAGTGTTATTGTTGCTATTAAATATATATTATAGGTTAGGTAGAACTTTATTGATCCCTCAGGAGGTCTCCATCGGGAAATAGTTTTTTTCCAACTAACCACAGCAAATACAGCAATTTTTCATAAAAAATAAATCAAAATAAAATAATAACAATATATGTGACCAATAATTAGAAAAGTGATTTTTGTGTGTCTGTCAGTCGATAAAAACAACAAAAATAATACAGTGTAAGTCGGTGGTTTGGGCACCGATTCTTGACGGAACCAACGGGGGCCAGTAAACATATTGAAGTATTAAGTAAACAACAACTTTGCAGTTGTTTGGACTCGGTGTTCCGGGGTCCAGGACCACAAAGGTCCGGCCAGGAGGAGCAGAGAGAAAATCCGCAGGATTGCTAGAGATTCTGGTCTACACCCTGCAGCCTCGCTCCAGGCCTGAGCTCTGATCTCAGAGTCCGAGCGAACGTCTGCTCGGCAACCAGCGCCTCTCACCGCCGTTCCTTCACCAATTTGACTAATTAAGAAAAAAAGAAAAAAAAAAAAACAGGAGCCGGGGCGCCGAGAGGGTTGCCATGATGGAATGAAACCTGGTCTCACAGCAGGAGGTCTGAAGAAAAAGCTGTGTGACTTTTTTCAAATGAGGGTCGTGGTCGTCGGAGACACGAGGTCAGAGGACGACGGTCGGGTCTCGTCCACCTCGAGCCAGACTTGTGTGTCGTCGCTACAGTTTGAGGCAGAAGTTCGCCATTGCTGTTTCTGCTCCGTTGTCATGACAACTGAGGCTGCTGGGAGGGCTGGTAACTGGCAGATCCAGACAGGAAAAAAAAAAAAAAAAACTAGAATTATGTGTTTTGAAAGAGAAATAAAAATCCTTATAAGAGGTTTTTTTCTCACTCGACAGCCTCGTTTCGAACGTCCTTGATTCACGGCTGGAGTTTCACAGACGTTATGCAAACGAATGGAGGAATTATAATGGTTTTGATTTTCAGCATTATTTCTATCCTGTTTATAAAGGGGAAAAAAAAAAAAAAAAAAAAAAAAGGGGGGGATTTTTTTAAAAAAAAAAAAAAAAAAAAAAAAAAAAAAAAAAAAAAGAAAGGAAAAAAAAAAAAAAAAAACCTTCTTTTTATTTAAACCAAAAGGGGGAGGAGGGGGGGGGGGATAAAAAAAAAAAAAAAAAAAAAAAAAAAAAAATATTAAAAAAAGGAGGGGAGGACAAAAAAAGGTATAAAAAAACAAAAAAAAAAAAAAAAAAAATCATAATAATAACTATTACAACAACAACTACAACAATAACTATAATAATAACCATTGCGACAACTACAACATTAACTATTATAATAACTATCTCAACAACTACAACAATACTATCATAAAAAAAAAAAAAAAAAAAAACAAACAAAAAAAAAAAAAAAAAAAAAAAAAAAAAAAAAAAAAAAAAAAAAAAAAAAAAAAAAAAAAAAAAAAACAAAAAAAAAAAAAAAAAAAAAAAAAAAAAAAAAAACAAAAAAAAAAAAAAAAAAAAAAAAAAAAAACCAACCAGCACAACATACAACATTAACTATTATAATAACCATCACAACAACTACAACAATAACTACTTATAATAACTATCACAACAACTACAATAATATCTATTTAATAAGCATCGCAACAACTACAACAATAACTATTATAATAACCATCGCAACAACTACAACAATAACTATTATAATAACTACAACAATAACTATTATAATAACCATGACAACAATAACTATCGCAACAACTACAACAATAACTATTATAATAACCATCGCAACAACTACAACAATAACTATTATAATAACCATCGCAACAACTACAATAATAACTATTATAATAACCATCGCAACAACTACAATAATAACTATCACAACAACGACCACAATATTACCCTAATATTAATAACAATTACAATTAGTATTAGTCTAATAATGAAAACAACAACAATATATTACAATAAAACGAGATACAATTATGACAACTATAACAACGGTTATAACCATAACAACAACAGTGATGATAATAACAATTATGACAAGAACAAGAATAATAATAACATGACAGTAATAATAATAATAAGAAAATTACAAAATAAAATTATACAATTAAACGATAACACTAACAAAAAAAGACCACATTAATAATTTTTTCTTCTATCACTCCATCCATCTCACTGTTAGCTTGATGCTACGTTTGAGCATTTTTCTTAATACCAACATGATATTGTTATATTTCACTTTAATTCATCTTATTTTAACTCAGTTCAGACGCCAGATGAAAACATGTTTTTAATAAAAAATAATATAATAATTTAAACACCTTGTTTGGCAGTTTTGACTCAATATTGAAGAACCTTCGGATTAAACCAGTGAAAAATAAATAATATAAAGTTTGTGTTTCACTTATTTCCATTAGTTTATAGGATTATTTGTTTGACTAAACTAGAGAAACTAAGAAAATAAAACACCCTTAACCCTTGTGTTATCTCAGGGTCAAGGTGACCCGAAGGCCCATAAAACAAAAGTGTTTGTGGGATCCCTTGTGTTTCTATTTCGAGTTTAATTATGGATATTTTGTATTTAAATGGAAGTATATCAGTGTCTTTAGAATATTGAATAGTGTTATTTAACATTTCAAATTTTTAAATGTGAATTATTTTATTGAATGTATTTTTAAGTAGCCTTTTGAATTCAATAAAAAATTGTTGTCAATTTTATATTGAATTTAAAAGGCTATGAATCGAAAAATGTAGAATTTTGAAAATGAATTTTAGATTTATTGGAATTACAAAATCAAACTCTATGCAAAAAATTCAATCTTTTCTAAGAAGAAAATTCAATTCAATTTAAATTAAAAACAAGTAAACCCTAATTCAGAAACTATTAACTCAATTATTTAATAAAAATAAATTCTAGCTTTCAATATACATATTATTAAATTAAATTATTCACTAAAAAATCTTAAATGCTTTAAAAAAAAAAATCACTTGAATAAAAAAATTCAACATGTGAAATGTAAATTAAATAGTTAAAATATTCTGATGTCACTGATATACTATCATGGATTTAAAATACACAGGAGCTAAAATCTTTCAGTTTTCTTAGTCGTGGTCTGAACACAATTTATATTTAATTCAACTTTCTTTAACAGTATCACATTAAATATTGATTTTCTTCATTTTTATTGTCAATGGAAGTCTCTTGAAGTATTTTTTCTCTTCCATAATCTAGTTTATTTGAATCTTCTCTTGTTCACTTGAACATCTTCACATGTCAAGAACATTGATTCAAGACAACATAACATAACGGTCCAGACTCCACACGTCTGAGCATCTGTGGACGCAGCAGCTGCCGGAGCATCAGACGGGGCCGCGGGCGTCGCTCTCACCCATCCACACGTCCCCGAAGCAGCCGTGACCCAGTTTCCTCTGGAGGAACAGCGCCGACCGGGGAACCTCCCAGGCGTCCCTGCCCAGGCCGATGGTGAGGGGGGTGGAGTTAGGACAGGGCGTGGTCAGGTAGTAACACAGGCCGTCGTTACTTCCTGTTCGGCGAGGAAGCAGCCGAGGAGGGCGACGAGCAGGACAGGAGGGGTGATGGAAAGACAGAGGAGATGATGTCATGCACATGCAGATGATGAGGGTGACATGACGGCGACGTGACGCGTGACCCCTGACCCCCCGACCCCCCCCCACCCTCGCCGGAAAACACCAGCCCTACCCATCCACACTTCTCCGAACTGGCCGTTGCCCAGTTTCTTAATCAGCTGCAGGGATTCTCGTGGAATCTCCCACATGTCCTTGGTCTTGACGGACAGGTCGGCCAGCTTAGGCATGCCTCGCTTACAGCTGCCAATCAAACGGCAGCACAGGCCGGCCGCTCGCTCTGAAGCCGGCGGAGGAGAGAGAGAGAGAGACACGTAAACATGGACGCCACAGAAGAAGAGAGAGCGACGCACGAGTTAAGAACATGTATATAAATGTGTATTATAGAGTAACGAGTTAAGAACATGTATATAAATGTGTATTATAGAGTAACGAGTTAAGAACATGTATATAAATGTGTATTATGAAGTAACGAGTTAAGAACATGTATATAAACGTGTATTATGAAGTAAAGAGTTAAGAACATGTATATAAACATGTATTATGAAGTAAAGAGTTAAGAACATGTATATAAATGTGTATTATAGAGTAACGAGTTAAGAACATGTATATAAACATGTATTATGAAGTGAAGAGTTAAGAACATGTATATAAACATGTATTATGAAGTGAAGAGTTAAGAACATGTATATAAACATGTATTATGAAGTAACGAGTTAAGAACATGTATATAAACATGTATTATGAAGTAACGAGTTAAGAACATGTATATAAACGTGTATTATGAAGTGAAGAGTTAAGAACATGTATATAAATGTGTATTATAAAGTAAGAGAGTTAAGAACATGTATATAAACATGTATTATGAAGTAAAGAGTTAAGAACATGTATATAAACATGTATTATGAAGTAAAGAGTTAAGAACATGTATATAAATGTGTATTATAGAGTAACGAGTTAAGAACATGTATATAAACATGTATTATGAAGTGAAGAGTTAAGAACATGTATATAAACGTGTATTATGAAGTGAAGAGTTAAGAACATGTATATAAATGTGTATTATAGAGTGAAGAGTTAAGAACATGTATATAAATGTGTATTATGAAGTGAAGAGTTAAGAACATGTATATAAACATGTATTATGAAGTAAAGAGTTAAGAACATAACATGTATTATGAAGTAAAGAGTTAAGAACATGTATATTAACATGTATTATGAAGTAAACAGTTAAGAACATGTATATAAACATGTATTATAAAGTAAAGAGTTAAGAACATGTATATAAACATGTATTATGAAGTGAAGAGTTAAGAACATATATATAAACATGTATTATGAAGTGAAGAGTTAAGAACATGTATATAAACATGTGTTATGAAGTAAAGAGTTAAGAACATGTATATAAACATGTATTATGAAGTAAAGAGTTAAGAACATGTATATAAACATGTGTTATGAAGTAAAGAGTTAAGAACATATATATAAACACGTATTATAAAGTAAAGAGTTAAGAACATATATATATAAACATGTATTTTGAAGTAAAGAGTTAAGAACATGTATATAAACATGTATTATGAAGTAAAGAGTTAAGAACATGTATATAAACATGTGTTATGAAGTAAAGAGTTAAGAACATGTATATAAACATGTATTATGAAGTAAAGAGTTAAGAACATGTATATAAACATGTATTATGAAGTAAAGAGTTAAGAACATGTATATAAACATGTATTATGAAGTAAAGAGTTAAGAACATGTATATAAACATGTATTATGAAGTAAAGAGTTAAGAACATGTATATAAACATGTGTATGAAGAGAGTTAAACATGTATATAAACACGTATTATAAAGTAAAGAGTTAAGAACATATATATATAAACATGTATTTTGAAGTAAAGAGTTAAGAACATGTATATAAACATGTATTATGAAGTAAAGAGTTAAGAACATGTATATAAACATGTGTTATGAAGTAAAGAGTTAAGAACATGTATATAAACATGTATTATGAAGTAAAGAGTTAAGAACATGTATATAAACATGTATTATGAAGTAAAGAGTTAAGAACATGTATATAAACATGTATTATGAAGTAAAGAGTTAAGAACATGTATATAAACATGTGTTATGAAGTAAAGAGTTAAGAACATGTATATAAACATGTATTATAAGTAAAGAGTTAAGAACATGTATATAAACATGTGTTATGAAGTAAAGAGTTAAGAACATATATATAAACACGTATTATAAAGTAAAGAGTTAAGAACATGTATATAAACACGTATTATAAAGTAAAGAGTTAAGAACATGTATATAAACACGGTTTATAAAGTAAAGAGTTAAGAACATGTATATAAACATGTATTATAAAGTAAAGAATTAAGAACATATATATAAACACGGTTTATGAAGTAAAGAGTTAAAAACATATATATAAACACGTATTATAAAGTAAAGCGTTAAGAACATATATATAAAAAAAAAAAAAAAAAAAAAAAAAAAAAAAAAAAAAAAAAAAAAAAAAAAAAAAAAAAAAAAAAAAAAAAAAAAAAAAAAAAAAAAAAAAAAAAAAAAAAAAAAAGAAAAAAAAAAAAAAAAAAAAAAAAAAAAAAAAAAAAAAAAAAAAAAAAAAAAAAAAAAAAAAAAAAAAAAAAAAAAGGGAAAAAAAAAAAAAAAAAAATTTAAATTTTTTAAAAAAAAAAAAAAAAAAAAAAAAAAAAAAAAAAAAAAAAAAAAAAAAAAAAATATATATATATATATATATATATATATATATATATATATATTCACACACGCAAATTAAATTAAAAAAAAATAAACTACACAAATTCAACTTGTAATTAACAAATTACTGAGATATGTCAACAAAAAATATAAATTTGAAATATTAAATTAATTCTCTCAATACTCTGATGATATAAATGATACACAAACAGACACAGAAGCGACTGAACATCTTCGTGGAGGACGAGAGTCTTGAAGCTGCTGAAGCTGCGAGGCTGTGGTGCGTTCAAGGTCTCAGTCGGGAGAGAAGAAGGAAGGATGACAGAAAAAAACATCTTCTCACGTGAAGTCAACACGTTTTCTACCGACACTGAATGTTGTTGTTCCTCATGGAGGTTTTATTAAACCAAACACACAATTAAAATGCTTTCATGTCGACAATATTTCCTCAAAAATGATGACAAAAGCTAATCATGACACACATGTAGTGCAATTGTTGTGTTTTACTGATCTTCAGTTTGTATTTGAGAATTAAAAAAAAACATTAGATCTTTAATTAATTAATTAGAATTAATATTAAGTCGTTTAGATTTGAGTAATTACTTGAGCTTTGTTTGACTTTTTGTCTTTTAAATCATTTAAAAATATTAATGATCTCATTAATGTCGATAAAAATATATATTAAAATCTTCTCAACAAAATTTTTCTTGTTAGTAAAATGACTTGATATTCTATTTTTTAACAGAAAGAACACGGGGAAATAAATGTAAATAAATAATATCGATTCAAGAAAATGTGTTTCTTACAAATATATAATAAATATATAAAGTGTTATTTTCAAACAAAACTCGTTAAACGTTAATTATTCCTATAACATTAACTGACTTATATTTACATATCTTTCCATCAATTGAAGTTCATTCTAAAGCAGTTTTTGAACCAAAACAAAAAGAAATACTGGGAGGATATAGAAGTTTTTATATCTAGAGGAACATTAAGTTCAACTGAATGTCATAGTTACATATAACACTTACATTATTAGAAAAAATCTTGTAAATATTTTTTTTATCATCCTCTGCAAATATCATCAAGAATCTAAATTAACTAAACGCATTTAAATAGAATAAAAAAAACATTTTAAATGTGAAAATCACTTAAACAAACAGAAAATATGTATATTTATGTATTTATTTATTGATATAATGTGTGAAACTAGATTCACTGTATTTAGAAGATAAATCATTATTTTACTATTGTTTATTTATCATGTTTTAGTTTTGCTTCTTATTCATCATTCACAACACAAGTACACAAGCGCACAATCACACACACTCAGAAAACCCACAGACTAATACATATTACAAACACAAGCACCCACACACACACAAAAACAAACAAATGAACACAAACACATTAACACATACAAAAATACACACAAACACACATATGATTGCAAACACCTTAAAAACACACACACAAACAAGACACACACCTACATAAAACACACAAAGAAACCCCTACAGACGATCACACAAACAAACACACACGCAAATACACAAACAAACACACAGACACATGCACACAAAACTCATACAAAAAACACACACACAAACAAATGCACACACCTATAGACACACAAAACACGCAATCACAAACAAAAACACACACACAAACATACACCCACCCACAGGTACACAAAACACACACGAAAAAAACACAGACACACACACACAAACGCAGACAGACAAAATCAAACACACACACACACAAAAACACACAGAGACACACAAAAAACACAAACAGACACACAACTTCTATAGATTCCTTGTATGTAGAGAATAAGAAGCAGAATAATCATATTGAAATAATGACGTCACTTTCATTTTAGAAGAACAATGTAACTCTTAGAATAGTGACGTCACTTTGATCTATTTATCATCATTTATTAATTTCTAATAATGCATTAATAAATATGTCATTAACGCGCGTGTTCAGTTGAACTCGGAGTGCAGTGCTAGGAATCACCGCTAGAGGGCTCAGCGACGACAGCAGAGGAAACCGAGGTGCGAAAAGTTTTGCTGCAAACTTGAAATGTTGCAAACGAAGCACGTGAATATTTGTACACATTAACCTCAAGAGAACAAGTATCACCTGTGTATATTTGCACACATTAACCTCAAGAGAACAAGTATCACCTGTGTATATTTGTACACATTAACCTCCAGAGAACAAGTATCACCTGTGTATATTTGTACACATTAACCTCCAGAGAACAAGTATCATCTGTGTATATTTGTACACATTAACCTCCAGAGAACAAGTATCATCTGTGTATATTTGCACACATTAACCTCCAGAGAACAAGTATCACCTGTGTATATTTGTACACATTAACCTCCAGAGAACAAGTATCACCTGTGTATATTTGTACACATTAACCTCAAGAGAACAAGTATCACCTGTGTATATTTGTACACATTAACCTCCAGAGAACAAGTATCACCTGTGTATATTTGTACACATTAACCTCCAGAGAACAAGTATCATCTGTGTATATTTGTACACATTAACCTCCAGAGAACAAGTATCACCTGTGTATATTTGTACACATTAACCTCCAGAGAACAAGTATCACCTGTGTATATTTGTACACATTAACCTCCAGAGAACAAGTATCACCTGTGTATATTTGTACACATTAACCTCCAGAGAACAAGTATCACCTGTGTATATTTGTACACATTAACCTCCAGAGAACAAGTATCACCTGTGTATATTTGTACACATTAACCTCAAGAGAACAAGTATCACCTGTGTATATTTGTACACATTAACCTCCAGAGAACAAGTATCACCTGTGTATATTTGTACACATTAACCTCCAGAGAACAAGTATCACCTGTGTATATTTGTACACATTAACCTCCAGAGAACAAGTATCACCTGTGTATATTTGCACACATTAACCTCCAGAGAACAAGTATCACCTGTGTATATTTGTACACATTAACCTCCAGAGAACAAGTATCACCTGTGTATATTTGTACACATTAACCTCCAGAGAACAAGTATCACCTGTGTATATTTGCACACATTAACCTCCAGAGAACAAGTATCACCTGTGTATATTTGTACACATTAACCTCCAGAGAACAAGTATCACCTGTGTATATTTGTACACATTAGCCTCCAGAGAACTAGTATCACCTGTGTATATTTGCACACATTAACCTCCAGAGAACAAGTATCATCCGTGTATATTTGTACACATTAACCTCCAGAGAACAAGTATCATCTGTGTATCGAAAGTATCACCTGTGTATATTTGTACACATTAACCTCCAGAGAACAAGTATCACCTGTGTATATTTGCACACATTAACCTCCAGAGAACAAGTATCACCTGTGTATATTTGTACACATTAACCTCCAGAGAACAAGTATCATCTGTGTATATTTGTACACATTAACCTCCAGAGAACAAGTATCACCTGTGTATATTTGTACACATTAACCTCCAGAGAACAAGTATCATCTGTGTATATTTGTACACATTAACCTCCAGAGAACAAGTATCACCTGTGTATATTTGTACACATTAACCTCCAGAGAACAAGTATCATCTGTGTATATTTGTACACATTAACCTCCAGAGAACAAGTATCATCTGTGTATATTTGTACACATTAACCTCCAGAGAACAAGTATCACCTGTGTATATTTGTACACATTAACCTCCAGAGAACAAGTATCACCTGTGTATATTTGCACACATTAACCTCCAGAGAACAAGTATCATCTGTGTATATTTGTACACATTAACCTCCAGAGAACAAGTATCATCTGTGTATATTTGTACACATTAACCTCCAGAGAACAAGTATCACCTGTGTATATTTGTACACATTAACCTCCAGAGAACAAGTATCATCTGTGTATATTTGTACACATTAACCTCCAGAGAACAAGTATCACCTGTGTATATTTGTACACATTAACCTCCAGAGAACAAGTATCATCTGTGTATATTTGCACACATTAACCTCCAGAGAACAAGTATCATCTGTGTATATTTGTACACATTAACCTCCAGAGAACAAGTATCACCTGTGTATATTTGTACACATTAACCTCCAGAGAACAAGTATCACCTGTGTATATTTGTACACATTAACCTCCAGAGAACAAGTATCACCTGTGTATATTTGTACACATTAACCTCCAGAGAACAAGTATCACCTGTGTATATTTGTACACATTAACCTCCAGAGAACAAGTATCACCTGTGTATATTTGTACACATTAACCTCCAGAGAACAAGTATCACCTGTGTATATTTGTACACATTAACCTCCAGAGAACAAGTATCACCTGTGTATATTTGCACACATTAACCTCCAGAGAACAAGTATCACCTGTGTATATTTGTACACATTAACCTCCAGAGAACAAGTATCATCTGTGTATATTTGTACACATTAACCTCCAGAGAACAAGTATCACCTGTGTATATTTGTACACATTAACCTCCAGAGAACAAGTATCATCTGTGTATATTTGTACACATTAACCTCCAGAGAACAAGTATCACCTGTGTATATTTGTACACATTAACCTCCAGAGAACAAGTATCACCTGTGTATATTTGCACACATTAACCTCCAGAGAACAAGTATCATCTGTGTATATTTGTACACATTAACCTCCAGAGAACAAGTATCACCTGTGTATATTTGTACACATTAACCTCCAGAGAACAAGTATCACCTGTGTATATTTGTACACATTAACCTCCAGAGAACAAGTATCATCTGTGTATATTTGTACACATTAACCTCCAGAGAACAAGTATCACCTGTGTATATTTGTACACATTAACCTCCAGAGAACAAGTATCACCTGTGTATATTTGTACACATTAACCTCCAGAGAACAAGTATCACCTGTGTATATTTGCACACATTAACCTCCAGAGAACAAGTATCACCTGTGTATATTTGCACACATTAACCTCCAGAGAACAAGTATCACCTGTGTATATTTGCACACATTAACCTCCAGAGAACAAGTATCACCTGTGTATATTTGTACACATTAACCTCCAGAGAACAAGTATCACCTGTGTATATTTGTACACATTAACCTCCAGAGAACAAGTATCACCTGTGTATATTTGTACACATTAACCTCCAGAGAACAAGTATCACCTGTGTATATTTGTACACATTAACCTCCAGAGAACAAGTATCACCTGTGTATATTTGTACACATTAACCTCCAGAGAACAAGTATCACCTGTGTATATTTGTACCACATTAACCTCCAGAGAACAAGTATCATCTGTGTATATTTGTACACATTAACCTCCAGAGAACAAGTATCACCTGTGTATATTTGTACACATTAACCTCCAGAGAACAAGTATCACCTGTGTATATTTGTACACATTAACCTCCAGAGAACAAGTATCACCTGTGTATATTTGTACACATTAACCTCCAGAGAACAAGTATCACCTGTGTATATTTGTACACATTAACCTCCAGAGAACAAGTATCACCTGTGTATATTTGTACACATTAACCTCCAGAGAACAAGTATCATCTGTGTATATTTGTACACATTAACCTCCAGAGAACAAGTATCACCTGTGTATATTTGTACACATTAACCTCCAGAGAACAAGTATCACCTGTGTATATTTGTACACATTAACCTCCAGAGAACAAGTATCACCTGTGTATATTTGTACACATTAACCTCCAGAGAACAAGTATCACCTGTGTATATTTGTACACATTAACCTCCAGAGAACAAGTATCACCTGTGTATATTTGTACACATTAACCTCCAGAGAACAAGTATCACCTGTGTATATTTGTACACATTAACCTCCAGAGAACAAGTATCACCTGTGTATATTTGTAAAGTACACCTGTGTCACATTAACCTCCAGAGAACAAGTATCACCTGTGTATATTTGTACACATTAACCTCCAGAGAACAAGTATCACTGTGTATATTTGTACACATTAACCTCCAGAGAACAAGTATCACCTGTGTATATTTGTACACATTAACCTCCAGAGAACAAGTATCACCTGTGTATATTTGCACACATTAACCTCCAGAGAACAAGTATCACCTGTGTATATTTGTACACATTAACCTCCAGAGAACAAGTATCATCTGTGTATATTTGTACACATTAACCTCCAGAGAACAAGTATCACCTGTGTATATTTGTACACATTAACCTCCAGAGAACAAGTATCACCTGTGTATATTTGTACACATTAACCTCCAGAGAACAAGTATCATCTGTGTATATTTGTACACATTAACCTCCAGAGAACAAGTATCACCTGTGTATATTTGTACACATTAACCTCCAGAGAACAAGTATCACCTGTGTATATTTGTATCAATTAACCTCCAAGAACAAGTATCACCTGTGTATATTTGTACACATTAACCTCCAGAGAACAAGTATCACCTGTGTATATTTGTACACATTAACCTCCAGAGAACAAGTATCACCTGTGTATATTTGTACACATTAACCTCCAGAGAACAAGTATCACCTGTGTATATTTGTACACATTAACCTCCAGAGAACAAGTATCACCTGTGTATATTTGTACACATTAACCTCCAGAGAACAAGTATCACCTGTGTATATTTGTACACATTAACCTCCAGAGAACAAGTATCACCTGTGTATATTTGTACACATTAACCTCCAGAGAACAAGTATCACCTGTGTATATTTGTACACATTAACCTCCAGAGAACAAGTATCACCTGTGTATATTTGTACACATTAACCTCCAGAGAACAAGTATCACCTGTGTATATTTGTACACATTAACCTCCAGAGAACAAGTATCACCTGTGTATATTTGTACACATTAACCTCCAGAGAACAAGTATCACCTGTGTATATTTGTACACATTAACCTCCAGAGAACAAGTATCACCTGTGTATATTTGTACACATTAACCTCCAGAGAACAAGTATCACCTGTGTATATTTGTACACATTAACCTCCAGAGAACAAGTATCACCTGTGTATATTTGTACACATTAACCTCCAGAGAACAAGTATCACCTGTGTATATTTGTACACATTAACCTCCAGAGAACAAGTATCACCTGTGTATATTTGTACACATTAACCTCCAGAGAACAAGTATCACCTGTGGTAATTGTACACATTAACCTCCAGAGAACAAGTATCACCTGTGTATATTTGTACACATTAACCTCCAGAGAACAAGTATCACCTGTGTATATTTGTACACATTAACCTCCAGAGAACAAGTATCACCTGTGTATATTTGTACACATTAACCTCCAGAGAACAAGTATCACCTGTGTATATTTGTACACATTAACCTCCAGAGAACAAGTATCACCTGTGTATATTTGTACACATTAACCTCCAGAGAACAAGTATCACCTGTGTATATTTGTACACATTAACCTCCAGAGAACAAGTATCACCTGTGTATATTTGTACACATTAACCTCCAGAGAACAAGTATCATCTGTGTATATTTGTACACATTAACCTCCAGAGAACAAGTATCACCTGTGTATATTTGTACACATTAACCTCCAGAGAACAAGTATCACCTGTGTATATTTGTACACATTAACCTCCAGAGAACAAGTATCACCTGTGTATATTTGTACACATTAACCCCCAGAGAACAAGTATCACCTGTGTATATTTGTACACATTAACCTCCAGAGAACAAGTATCACCTGTGTATATTTGTACACATTAACCTCCAGAGAACAAGTATCACCTGTGTATATTTGTACACATTAACCTCCAGAGAACAAGTATCACCTGTGTATATTTGTACACATTAACCTCCAGAGAACAAGTATCACCTGTGTATATTTGTACACATTAACCTCCAGAGAACAAGTATCACCTGTGTATATTTGTACACATTAACCTCCAGAGAACAAGTATCACCTGTGTATATTTGTACACATTAACCTCCAGAGAACAAGTATCACCTGTGTATATTTGTACACATTAACCTCCAGAGAACAAGTATCACCTGTGTATATTTGTACACATTAACCTCCAGAGAACAAGTATCACCTGTGTATATTTGTACACATTAACCTCCAGAGAACAAGTATCACCTGTGTATATTTGTACACATTAACCTCCAGAGAACAAGTATCATCTGTGTATATTTGTACACATTAACCTCCAGAGAACAAGTATCACCTGTGTATATTTGTACACATTAACCTCCAGAGAACAAGTATCATCTGTGTATATTTGTACACATTAACCTCCAGAGAACAAGTATCACCTGTGTATATTTGTACACATTAACCTCCAGAGAACAAGTATCACCTGTGTATATTTGTACACATTAACCTCCAGAGAACAAGTATCATCTGTGTATATTTGTACACATTAACCTCCAGAGAACAAGTATCATCTGTGTATATTTGTACACATTAACCTCCAGAGAACAAGTATCATCTGTGTATATTTGTACACATTAACCTCCAGAGAACAAGTATCACCTGTGTATATTTGTACACATTAACCTCCAGAGAACAAGTATCACCTGTGTATATTTGTACACATTAACCTCCAGAGAACAAGTATCACCTGTGTATATTTGTACACATTAACCTCCAGAGAACAAGTATCACCTGTGTATATTTGTACACATTAACCTCCAGAGAACAAGTATCATCTGTGTATATTTGTACACATTAACCTCCAGAGAACAAGTATCACCTGTGTATATTTGTACACATTAACCTCCAGAGAACAAGTATCACCTGTGTATATTTGTACACATTAACCTCCAGAGAACAAGTATCACCTGTGTATATTTGTACACATTAACCTCCAGAGAACAAGTATCACCTGTGTATATTTGTACACATTAACCTCCAGAGAACAAGTATAACCTGTGTATATTTGTACACATTAACCTCCAGAGAACAAGTATCATCTGTGTATATTTGTACACATTAACCTCCAGAGAACAAGTATCATCTGTGTATATTTGTCTTATATTATTTATAAGTATATATATATATATATATATATCACCTGTGTAATGATCCACCAGCTGCTGCACGGAGTCGAACTGAGACCTGGTCGTGATATAATATCCTCCATTGTCCAGTTTCCTGATCTTATAGTGCTTGACGTGATCCGCCTTCTTTTCGTCCCAGTCGCGGATGGACAGAGAATAAGCTCCTGAGAACAGAAGTGAAGGACAGAGAATAAGCTCCTGAGAACAGAAGTGAAGGACAGAGAATAAACTCCTGAGAACAGAAGTGAAGGACAGAGAATAAACTCCTGAGAACAGAAGTGAAGGACAGAGAATAAACTCCTAAGAACAGAAGTGAGTTCACAAGAAAAGAGAAGTCACGTGATCAACTTCTCTGTAAAGTTTCAAGGTATAAATGTAACATTTCAACTGTGGAAACTTTTCTTTGTTTTTTATCAAAATGTTTGGTTGATTCTTCTTCATTTAATTCAATAATTTATATATTGAAAGCTTGAATTTGTTTTGTGTTTTAATAATTAAATACATGTCAAACAAAACAAATATATATATATGTATATACATATATATATATATATATATATATATATATATATATATATGTATATAGATAGTAAAGTTGTATTTGGTTTTTTAATAATTAAATTAAAAATTGCTTTTTTTTAATGAATTAAAAAATATTATATATACAGTATATATATATATATATATATATATATATATATATATATATATATATATATATATATATATATATATATATATATATATGTCAGGTTCAACTTTAAAATTTCTATATTCAAAATTGTTTCAGTTGGATATTTGAAATCAATTTGTGTATTAAAAGGTTAGATTTGTTTATTTTTTATTTATTTATTTATATCAAAAGTATATTTAAAAGTAATAAAGGTTGAATTTGTTCTTTATTGTTGTTTTTATTAATAATTTCATTCAGAAAAAAAAAACTACATTTGAAGGTTGAATGTGTTTTCATTGAATAACGTGATTCAATATTTTTCTAATTTTTTTTTTGATGATTGAATGCTTTAAAATAAAAATCAAATATTTTCAAAGTATTTTTACACGTACAGTTTGATATTTTAGGTCCAATAATTCAAAAATAAATGTTCTAAATTCTAAACTCTTTTATATTCAGTATTTTCTCATGGCACTATTGTATCAAAAGCGTATTGTATTTAAAAAGGACACAAATTAAAAAAAAAAAAATCACTTAATAAAATGTATTTTGGAAATATTGAAAATATTAGTGACAATTTAATATGAAACTTAACGCCTGCAAAAGATTCAATTAATTTTAGATTTTTAAGATTTTTTTAATTCAATTATAAAAAAAGAAAAAGAAATTCAACCTCTGAGTATAGAAATTATTTAATTATTCAATATATAATAAAATGCTTAAAAAACATCAGTTTCCATTAAAAAGCTTTTAACATTAAAAAGGTTAAATTAATTGAAATCATCCCTGAAGTCCTTCATAAGTCTCTGGTCTGAGGGTCAAACCTTTGGTGGTCTCGCTCTCTCGGATCAGGAAGGTCCCGCGTTGGTTTCCTTGTCCCAGCAGCTGTCGCTCCGCGTCCTTCCTGCCCATCTTCCCGAAGTACCACCTGTCAGTCACACGTATATGAAGAAGGTGATCATGAAAGTTCTTATTTGTTATTAATTATTATTAACTTATTTGTAAATATGATGATCACATGACATAACTACGGTGGCCCAGATAAACAAATGTACAAATAAAAAAAGAATCAGTATTTAGTTTCAAGTTTGTTCTTCTGGGCCACCGTACATAGATGATCACATGACATGAATGAATTGTCATGAGGCAGATAAATAAATGTTTACCGGTAAATGTTTCGTACATGTATGTACATGTACATGTGTGCGTGTTTTTACATGTGTGTGTACGTGTTTTTACATGTGTGTACCTGTTTTTACATGTGTGTGTACGTGTTTTTACATGTGTATTTTAGTGTTTCTACATGTGTGTACCTGTTTTCACATGTGTGTACATGCATGTGTTTGCGTGTACGTATTTTTACATGTGTGTGTACCCGTTTTTATGTGTGTACCTAAATGTATGTGTACATGTGTGTATCTACGTGTGTGTATTTGTTCGTGTTAGTGTAGGATTTTTTTGTGTGTGTGTACATGTTTGTGTGTCTCTGTGTGTACGTGTAAGTGTATGTGTGTATGTGTTTGTGTATACATGAGTATATGTGTGTGTACATGTGGTGTTTATGTACATGTACATGAGGCGTATATTTGTTGTACATGTGGTCTACATGTGTTGTACATTTGTGTATGTATGTGTTGTACATGTGTACATGTGATTATGTGTGTGTACATTTGTGTGTACTTGTGTACATACTTGGTACATGTGTGTATGTGTGTGTGTGTGTGTACACTCTCACTCCTCCGCTTGTATAGAGTCCTAGGGTGTATCTATGTGTTTACATGTGTTTCTATGTGTGTGTGTTCTTGTGTGTATGTGTGTGTGTACTTGTACATGTACTCACTCCTCTGCTTGTATAGAGTCCACTGGTGTATCTATGTGTGTGTACTTGTGTGTACTTGTACATGTACTCACTCCTCTGCTTGTATAGAGTCCACTGGTGCAACATAGTTTGAAGGGATGTATCCGGTCTTGTCAGTGTCCAGAGATCGAGCCTCCCACCAGTCGCCCTCCCTGCACACACACATCAACACATCACAACATCAACACAACATCACAACACTTTCTCAACACTTGCTGTGACTATGTACGTGTGTTTGAATGCATCAGTTGTGTTTACAGGTACAGACGCTGCTACAGAGATGGAAAGAAGAAGTTTGAATTTATCAGGAACAACAGTTGTTCCATGTTTGTTATCAAATGAAGAACAATCGCGATTATTCTTCCACAATCTGGATTCAAACAATTATTAATCAATAATTATTCTTGATTCAATACATTTATCAATCAATAATTATTCTCGATTCATACATTTATCAATCAATAATTATTCTCGATCCATACATTTATCAATCAATAATTATTCTTGATCCATACATTTATCAATCAATAATTATTCTCGATTCATACATTTATCAATCAATAATTATCCTTGATTCATACATTCATCAATCAATAATTATTCTTGATCCATACATTTATCAATCAATAATTATTCTTGATCCATACATTTATTAATCAGTTATTATTCTTGATTCAAACATTTATCAATCAATAATTATTCTTGATCCATACATTTATCAATCAATAATTATTCTTGATCCATACATTAATCAATCAATAATTATTCTTGATTCAAACATTAATCAATCAATAATTATTCTTGATCCACACATTTATCAATCAATAATTATTCTTGATTCAAACATTAATCAATCAATAATTATTCTTGATCCATACCTTTATCAATCAATAATTATTCTTGATCCACACATTTATCAATCATCAATAATTATTCTTGATTCAAACATTAATCAATCAATAATTATTCTTGATCCATACATTTATCAATCAATAATTATTCTTGATTCAAACATTTATCAATCAATAATTATTCTTGATCCATACATTTATCAATCAATAATTATTCTTTATTCAAAAATGTATTAATAAATAATTATTCTTGATCCATACATTTATTAATCAATAATTATTCTTCATTCAAACATTAAATCAATAATTATTATTGATCATTCAAACTGCGAGACATTAGAAAATAACTCTTGAATAAACTAAATATCTTCAATAAATAACTAATATTTCTCACGTGTTGTTGATGATCTGGAACTTTTCTCCTTTAAGGAACGACAAGTCGTCTTCTGTCCGAGCGTCGTAGTCATAGAGAGCAACGAAGGACGTCACGCCTCCACCTACACACACACATGTTGTCACACACACGTGTATACACACACACATGTTGTCACACACACGTGTATACACACACACATGTTGTCACACACACGTGTATACACACACACATGTTGTCACACACGTGTATACACACACACATGGTCATTACACGTGTATATACACATGTTTTCACACACGTGTATACACACACATGTTGTCACACACACGTGTATATACACATGTTGTCACACACACGTGTATATACACACACACGTGTATATATACACAGAAATATACATGTTTACAACTACACACACACATGGTCATGTACATGTGCAAACACACACACACGTTGTCACACACACATGTATATACACGCAAACATATACATGTATACAGACACACACATTGCCACGCACACATGTATATACACACAAACACACACGTATATACACACACAATGGATGAAAATGTGTAAACACACACACACAAACACACGTGTATATACACACACACATGGACACACACACAGACAAAGACAGACCTATAAACAAATACAGAAACAAACGCACACGCACAACCACTCGGAGACAAACACACATGCACATGTGCGCACACACAGACGCATAAAAACAAAAACATGAATAAACACAAACACACAAGCAAGCACACAAACAAAAACATACACTTGCACAGACAAACACAGACACAAACAAAAACACACAAACAGAAATAAAACCACAGAAAAAAAAATCAAACAGACACAAAGAAAAGCACGCAAACACACCCACACAGACACAAAAAAAAAAATTAAAAACACACAAACTACAACAAACACATATACACAGACACAAACAAAACATAACCAATATACAAACACACACAGACACAAAGAAAAACACACAGACAGACCCACACAGACACAAACAAAACATATAAAAAACACACACAGTAACATGAATAAGAGAAAAAGTAGTTTTGCTGATAACACGTGTGAAGACGAGTGTTGTCGACACCACAGCAGAAGAAGTCGTACTGGTGAAGGCGCTCTGTGGCTGCAGGTAAGGGTTGGGGTTGGAGAAGAGGACCACGTGAGGAACGTCATCAGGAGTCAAGACCAGAGACGACCCCCCACCAGGGTTGCTAGGAGACAAAACTCCAGCATTGATGTGTTCCACTGCCTTCTTTCTCTTGCAACAAGAACACCCCATAATAAGCAGAGACCGAGCTGTAGCACATGACAAGAACATACATCGTCATTTGGTTAGTTTCATTCCTACAAGTCAACGTTCTGTCGTCTCAGTCCTTCTTATATTCCAGTGTGTCTTAAATACAATTATATTTTAAATGTGTTTTGTGGTTAAGTTGTGTCGTTTCTGGAGTTTTCAAATAAATAGAGGTTAATGTTTTCATTCATACAGTGTAAAGATGAGATTAACATTAAAATAAGAATAAAAATTGGTTGAAAATCCTTTTTTTAAAAGATAAATGAATGAATGAATACATGTTAATTCAAAATCGAATGTCTTTGTCTATGTGAATATTTACGTGTGTCTTGTGATCATCTTTATGTACTAATATTTTATGTTTGTCATGTGATCATTTACACGTATCGTGTGATCATAATTTACACGCATCATGTGATCATGTATGTGTCATGTAATCGTTTATGCATGTCATTGGATCATTATGATGTAACTTATATTTTAAGTATGTCATTTCATCTTTTATGTGTGTCATGTGATCATCTAAGTATTTCATGTGATCATTAAGATGTTACTTATATTTTAAGTGTGTCATTTGATAATTTATGTGCGTCATGTGATCATTTATGTGTGTCATGTGATCGTTTATGTGTGTCATGTGATCATTAAAGTATGCCATGTGATCATTATGATGTTACTTATATTTTAAGTATGTCATGTCATCTTTTATGTGTGTCATGTGATCATCTAAGTAGTTCATGTGATCATTAAGATGTTACTTATATTTTAAGCGTGTCATGTGATAATTTATGGGTGTCATGTGATCATTTAAGTATGTCATGTGATCATTATGATGGAACTTATATTTTAAGTATGTCATGTAATCATTTATGTGTGTCACTTGTTCATTTACTGTGTGTCATGTGATCACTATGATGTAACCTATATTTTAAGTATGTGATGTGATCATTTACATGTGTCATGTGATCATTTAAGTATGTCATGTGATCATGATGATGTTACTTATATTGTAAGTGGGTCATGTGATCATTTATGTGTGTCATGTGATCATTAAAGTATGCCATGTGATCATTATGATGTAACTTATATTTTAAGTATGTCATGTGATCATTTATGTGTGTCATGTGATCATCTAAGTATTTCATGTGATCATTAAGATGTTACTTATATTGTAAGCGTGTCATGTGATAATTAATGTGTGTCATGTGATCATTAAAGTATGCCATGTGATCATTATGATGTTACTTATATTTTAAGTGTGTCATGTGATAATTTATGTGTGTCATGTGATCATTTAAGTATGTCATGTGATCATTATGATGGATTATGTGGTATTTTATGTATGCCATGTGATCATTATTATGCGACATGTGATAATTTAAGTATGTCATGTGATAATTTAAGTATGTCATGTTAAATTTAAGTATGTTATGTGGTCATTTATGTGTGTCATGTGATCATTTACATGTGCCATGTGATCATTAAGATGTTACTTATATTTTAAGTATGTCATGTGATCAATGGTGTTATTTCAACCCTCTGTGTTGTGTTCATGCAGATATAACTATAAAAAAGCGTAACGTTTCTTCACCTGACGTCTTCCTCTGTCAGATCATCGATGAATCAGCATCTCCTCTGCAGAAGAGAAAGAAGAAGAAGTGAGCGAGAGAAAGACAAGAGAAGAAGAGGAACCGAGAGACGGTGGTTCTCTAGGGGATTAACACAATATATCCATAAACCAAGAGTCCTGATAGAGATCGACGCCCAATCGGTTGAATCCTCACTTTGTTTCTCTCTCAGTGCAACAAATATTGCAGAAATAAACTGTTGCTTTGCTAAAGTTGAAGCTAACTTTGAACCGGAGGATACAAAAGCAAAGGAAGGTATTTGCCTTGTTGGAAAAATCAAATTCTCCCAAAAATACCTTTATTTAAACCGAAAATAGATTAAGAAATCAAGCCAAAAAAAATGATTCTTTATGATCATCCATTTTATGAAGAAGTTTTATTTTAACAGTATTTTCTTGAGCAATACTACTTCTTGTAAATGGTCCAAACTTGCTAATAGTACAGTATCTCAACCTGACTTTAAGTAATGATTGTTCTTGGATCGTATTCACATCGGTTTGGATGGTATTCATATCATTTTAACTCGTCGATTGACCAGGAACACAAAGAACACTGGATTCTAACAGGAAACGAGCGGGTGTGAAGAAGGGCTGGGATTCGAACTGGCAACTCGTCAAGTGCAGTGTGAGTTCACCACACCTACTGTGGAATTTGCAGGAAGTCACACACAGGAAGAGCGAGACGGCAAAAAAAGAACAATAGAAGAAACAATAAAGTTTTTCAATTTGAGAATATTTCTGATTGTGAAATTCTGTGTAATACACATGTTTCTGTGTTTGTGTGTGTGTGTGTGTGCGTCTGCTTGTTTGTGACACACTGTCATGGACTATCAGGTGGAACATCAGGAGAGAGACAGGAAGTCAGCCATGTTGGAGTTTCCTGTCCGACCCTCATGTCCTCTCCTCTCCACCAGCGCCGCCTTTTTCCTGGAAATCGGGACAACAGCGTCCGAGCAGCACATCAGCGCCATCTTGTTAGTTCCTGCCCGTGTGTCGTGTCTGAGCCGTGTTTGGTTCATCTTGACGTTTACTACAGCGTTACCTGTGATTTGTATACAATCGCACAACTTCACAACATACTCAGCTGATGTTTGTTATACTGTTGGGACATTTTTACTTCAGTTTTGACTATGTTTGTGTCATGTTACCATTAACATGTCATGTCATCATTTACATGTGTCATGTCATCATTTATGTGTGGCATGTCATCATTTACATGTGTCATGTCATCATTTATGTGTGGCATGTGATGATTTACGTATGTCATGTGATCATCTACGTGCGTCATGTGATGATTTACATGTGTCATGTCATAATTTACATGTGTCATGTCATTGTTTACGTGTGCCATGTCATCATTTAAATGTCATGTCATCATTTAAATGTCATGTCATCATTTACATGTGTCATGTCATCATTTATGTGTGGCATGTCATCATTTACATGTGTCATGTCATCATTGACGCGTGTCATGTCATCGTTAATGTGAGTCATGCCATCATTTACATGTGTCATGTCATCTTTTATGTGTGTCATGTCATAATTTACATGTGTCATGTCATTGTTTACGTGTGCCATGTCATCATTTAAATGTCATGTCATCATTTACATGTGTCATGTCATCATTTAAATGTGGCATGTCATCATTTACATGTGTCATGTCATCATTTATGTGTGGCATGTCATCATTTACATGTGTCATGTCATCATTGACGCGTGTCATGTCATCGTTAACGTGAGTCATGCCATCATTTACATGTGTCATGTCATCTTTTATGTGTGTCATGCCATCATTTATGTGTCATGTCATCATTTATGTGTGTCATGCCATCATTTATGTGTCATGTCATCATTTATGTGTGTCATGTCATCATTGACATGTGTCATGTCATCATTTACGTATGTCATGTGATCATCTACGTGAGTCATTTGATCATCTACGTGCATCATGTCATCATTTACGTGTGTCATGTCATTGTTTACATGCGTCATGTCATCATTGACATGTGTCATGACATCAATTACATGTGTCATCTCATTGTGTACGTGTGTCATGTCATCATTTACATGTGTCATGTCATCTTTTATGTGTGTCATGCCATCATTTATGTGTGTAATGTGATCATTTACGTGTGTCATGTCATTAATTTTGTATGTCATGTGATCACTCTTACGTGTGTCATGTGATCATTTAAGTGTGTCATGTCATCGTTTATAGTGTTTCATGCCATCATTTATGTGTGTCATGTGATCATTTACGTGCATCATGTCATTAATTTTGTATGTCATGTGATCACTCTTACGTGTGTCATGTGATCATTTAAGTGTGTCAGGTCATCGTTTACAGGTTTCATGCCATCATTTATGTGTGTCATGTGATCATTTACGTGCGTCATGTGATCATTTACGTGCGTCATGTCATAAATTATGTATGTCATGTGATCACTCTTACGTGTGTCATGTGATCATTTACGTGTGTCATGTCATCGTTTAAAGGTTTCATGCCATCATTTATATGCGTCATGTTATCATTTACGTGTGTCATGTTATCATTTATGTGTGTCATGTCATCATGTATGTGTGTCATGTGACAATGCATTTGTGTCATGTGATCATGCATGTGAGTCATGTGATCATTTTTCGACCTCACTAAAGTAGAAAACGTATGAATTGTTTTGTGCTCTGACAAGAAGAGGAAACTCTCAAGTCAGTCACTCATTAACCACAGTTTCTATGCCGTTCTTTCAGTGACCAGAGGAACCACAACAACCTGCTGCTGCAGACACACCAGTCTCAGATGTTCATGTGAAGGACTTTAGAGCCTGAAGAAACACAACGTTATGGTCCTTTATGATAGTTTGCATCTGTGACACGGTTGTATGTATGAGAGGAGATATTGTGGTGTAGCAAACATTCACACACTGAAGTCAATATATGTTTAACTTCCTGTTTCTACTGATCATTTCCTGTCCTCAAGTGTCCACCGTCTTCTCTCAAATACATGTGTGTGAGTGTGTGTGTCTAAGATCTGGTTTTTATATGACGTTGTATGATTCTTTAACTTTTATCATGTGAAAACTGTTTGATTATAGTTGAAAACTGTTTGATTACAGTTGAAAATCATGTAATTTAAGTTGAAAATAGTTTGATTTTAGTTAAAAACTGTTTGATTATAGTTGAAAATTGTTTGATAGTAGTTGAAAATCTTTAGATTTTAGTTAGAGATTGTTTGATTATATTTGAAAATCATTTGATTTTAGTTAAAAAATAGTTTGATTATAGTTGAAAGTTGTTTGATTACAGTTGAAAATCATGTAATTTAAGTTGAAAATAGTTTGATTTTAGTTAAAATTTGTTTTTATTATATTTGAAAATCATTTGATTTGAGTAAACAATTGTTTGATTATAGTAGAAAATCGTTTTCAACTATAATCAAACAATTTTCAACTATAATCAAACAATTCTCAACTGTAATCTAACAATTTTCAACTATAATCAAACAATTTTCAACTATAATCAAACAATTCTCAACTATAATCAAACAATTCTCAACTATAATCTAACAATTTTCAACTATAATCAAACAATTTTCAACTATAATCAAACAATTTTCAACTATAATCAAACAATTCTCAACTATAATCAAACAATTCTCAACTATAATCAAACAATTCTCAACTATAATCAAACAATTTTCAACTATAATCAAACAATTCTCAACTATAATCAAACAATTTTCAACTATAATCAAACAATTCTCAACTATAATCTAACAATTTTCAACTATAATCAAACAATTCTCAACTATAATCTAACAATTTTCAACTATAATCAAACAATTCTCAACTATAATCAAACAATTCTCAACTGTAATCTAACAATTTTCAACTGTAATCAAACAATTTTCAACTGTAATCAAACAATTTTCAACTATAATCAAACAATTTTCAACTATAATCAAACAATTCCCAACTACTGCACAACAGAACATCTACAGGAGCTCATGAGGAACAAGCTGAAAGATGAGAATCCTGTTACATTTGTTATCATCATGTGACACGTTCAGAGAATCAGAATTAAAGGTTTGTTCTTTATTCTCTTATCTCTGAACGACACCATTTTCACGTCCCGGGATTCGTTTGACGTCATCCTGTCTTTTAATCCAGGAAAAATGCATCAAATGCTGCTTCCATGCGAGGCTCGCAGGAAGACGAAGATGGTGTTGACGTTTCTCAGCGTGACTTCACGGCTGAACAACAAAGAACAACAAACGTCCCACATAGTCTGAATT
Source organism: Callionymus lyra (assembly GCA_016630915.1). NCBI lineage: Eukaryota > Metazoa > Chordata > Actinopteri > Syngnathiformes > Callionymidae > Callionymus > Callionymus lyra. The sequence continues at coordinate 29,962,781 of JACEEU010000686.1, read as the reverse complement.
TGAGGCTCAACCTTTGAGCTGCGTGAAAGATCCAGACTTCAAGGTTCTGTCTTTGTCTGCGCTGATGGAACTCACTCCTGCCAGAACATCATTCATGCACTTGTGCTCCTGCGTCCCACGCACTCCTTCAACAATCCTGCATCGTTTACACAAAGAACTGAGTCATACAACCGCGAGTCAGAGCCACAGTTGAGATGAGACTCGTTTATTATTTTTATTTTAATATTCTTGTTTTCTCAACTTTCATCTGAAGTGTAATTCACTGGGAAAACCTGATTGTTTTTTTGTTCTTTTTTTATTTGTTTCAATCATATTGTACTTAACAGTCAGTTTTCAACTCTAATGAAACCAAACCATTTTCAACTATAATCAAATAATTTAAACTATAATCAAACAATTTTCAACTTTAATCAAACAATTTAAACTATAATCAAACCATTTTCAATTATAATCAAACAATTTTCAACTATAATCAAACAATTTTCAACTATAATCAAACAATTTAAACTATAATCAAACAATTTTCAATTATAATCAAACAATTTTCAACTATAATCAAATAATTTTCAACTATAATCAAACAATTTTCAACTATAATCAAACAATTTTCAACTTTAATCAAACAATTTAAACTATAATCAAACAATTTTCAACTGTAATCAAACTTTTTTTTTTAATAAAATCAAACAATTTTTTACTATAATCAAACAATTTTCAACTATAATCAAACAATTTTCAACTGTAATCAAACTATTTTTTACTATAATCCAACAATTTTCAACTATATTCAAAAAAATTTAAACTATAATCAAACCATTTTCAATGATAATCAAACAATTTTCAACTATAATCAAACAATTTTCAACTATAATCAAACAATTTAAACTATAATCAAACAATTTTCAATTATAATCAAACAATTTTCAACTATAATCAAATAATTTTCAACTATAATCAAACAATTTTCAACTATAATCAAACAATTTTCAACTTTAATCAAACAATTTAAACTATAATCAAACAATTTTCAACTGTAATCAAACTTTTTTTTTTAATAAAATCAAACAATTTTTTACTATAATCAAACAATTTTCAACTATAATCAAACAATTTTCAACTGTAATCAAACTATTTTTTACTATAATCCAACAATTTTCAACTATATTCAAAAAAAATCAACTATAATCAAACCATTTTTTACTATAATAAAAAAAAATTCAACTATAATTAAATAATAAAATTTAATATAATTTAATTTCAATTAAACAAATTTGTTGAACCGTTATTCAGAAGTAGGTTTTTACACATATTTGTTTAATTTTTTTATATAGTATATATATATATATATATATATATATATAATGAACCAATCAGTGATCATCTCAAGTAGCAAATTATTAAGCTTTCTTGTTCTAGTCCGTGGTGTCATACCGTCTATATATATATATTCAAATCTTCATAATATTGTATTTCATTATTTTATTTTTGGAACAGATGAATAGTTTTTTTAAAAAAATAAATATATATATATATAAAATAATGGGGGGGGGGGGGGGGGGGGGGGGGGGGGGGGGGGGGCCGGCCCCCCCCCCCCCCCCCGGGGGGGGGGAAGGGGGGGGGGGGGAAAAAAAAAAACCCTCGGGGGGGGGTGTTTTCCCCCGGGGCCCCCTGGGGCCGGGGGGGGGTTTTTTTTTCAAAAATTTTTTTTTTTTATTAATTCTCAGGTAAAAATGTTGGAAAACGACATCAAAATATAGATGAGATCAGACAAGGAGCTCAATTCACACGCGTATAAAAACACACAAACCAATTCAATCAGCTGAACAACTTGTAGGATTGGAGGTTTGTGTGATTGAGAAAAAAGAAAAATAGCTTTCAGCCAATCATGTGACGCACAGATGATCACATGACCCTTCTGATCAAGTAGCTCGGTGCTCTGTTGGTAATGTCTGGTGCCACAATTATAATGAACATTTTTATATTTTATAATTTAAAAGGCTATGAATTCTAAAATATAGAATTTAGACAATTTTTTTTAATTATTTGAATAAGAATATTAAACTCTATGTGCAAAAAAATCCATTCATTTTGTAATATTTAGTTTTTTAATTCAATTATTCAAAAATAAAAAATGTCAAGGATAATAATTATATAATATTACAATAATAATAATAAAGGAACTATTCAAATATATTTTCCATAAAATATCCGGTGTTGTCCAGGATTTTTTTAAGACAAAAAAAAATGCATTAAAATATTTAAATGAAAAATTCAAAGGCCATGTTATTGAGTTTTATATAGTTATTTTCCTTCAACATGCTAGTGTTGGTGTTAGCATGACTCATCACAACTTGAAGAAAAATTAAAAATCACAAGTCAGTGACGACCAGACACACATTAACAAAGCGACACACACCCTGTATACAAGTGTATATGTAAGTAAGTAAGTAAGTAATATATATTTATATAGCGCTTTTCGAGACCAGGGTCACAAAGCGCTTTAACAATCAAAACAATACTCAAAACAGTACATACTTCAAAGATCAAGACAACACCGAGAACAACACAGGAGTTCGAGAAATTCAAGGAAAAGCCTGAACAAATAAAAACGTCTTAAGATGTTTCTTAAAGGAGTCAGTAGACTCCATCAAGCGCAAAGAGAGAGGAAGATTGTTCCAAAGCTTAGGAGCAACAGCCTGAAAAGATTTCTCTCCTCTGGTCCTGAGCCGTGTGCGTGGAACCATAAGTAGATTCTGATCCACAGACCTCAGAGCCCGAGCTGGGGTGTAAGGCTGGATCAGATCAGTGATGTAAGGAGGAGCCTGACCATGAATAGCTCTGAAAGTAAGTACCAGAATTTTAAAGTTGATCCTGAAAGAAACTGGAAGCCAGTGAAGAGTTTTAAGGACCGGAGAAATGTGAGATATGTGTATAGGTATAAGTATACCTGTTTGTTTATATGTTTATAAGTGTACATGTGTGTATACGTATAAGTATACCCGTTTGTTTATATATAAGTGTATATATGTGTGTGTATACGTATAAGTATACCTGTTTGTTTATATTTATACAAGCATATACTGTATGTGTGTGTATACGTATACCTGTTTGTTTTAATGTATACAAGTGTATATGCATGTATACGTATAAGTATACCTGTTTGTTTATATGTATACAAGTGTATATGCGTGTATACGTATAAGTGTACCTGTTTGATTATATGTATATAAGTGTTTATGTATATTTTTGTGTATAAGTGTACCTGTTTGTTTATATATATACAAGTGTATATGTGTGTGTATACGTATAAGTATAACTGTTTGTTTATATGTATACAAGTGTATATGTGTGTGTATAAGTATAACTGTTTGTTTATATGTATACAAGTGTATATGTGTGTGTATATGTATAAGTATAACTGTTTGTTTATATGTATACAAGTGTATATGTGTGTGTATACGTATAAGTATAACTGTTTGTTTATATGTATACAAGTGTATATGTGTGTGTATAAGTATAACTGTTTGTTTATATGTATACAAGTGTATATGTGTGTGTATATGTATAAGTATAACTGTTTGTTTATATGTATACAAGTGTATATGTGTGTGTATATGTATAAGTATAACTGTTTGTTTATATGTATGCAAGTGTATATGTGTGTGTATAAGTATAGCTGTTTGTTTATATGTATACAAGTGTATATGTTTGTGTATACGTATAACTATAACTGTTTGTTTATATGTATACAGGTGTATATGTGTGTGTATAAGTTTAAGTATACCTGTTTGTTTATATGTATACAAGTGTATATGTTTGTGTATACGTATAAGTATACCTGTTTGTTTATATGTATACAAGTGTATATGTTTGTGTATAAGTATAAGTATAACTGTTTGTTTATATGTATACAGGTGTATATGTGTGTATAAGTTTAAGTATACCTGTTTGTTTATATGTATACAAGTGTTTATGTTTGTGTATACGTATAAGTATGCCTGATTGTTTATATGTATACAAGTGTATATGTATGTATGCGTATAAGTATACCTGTTTGTTTATATGTATATAAGTGTTTATGTATATTTTTGTGTATAAGTATACTATATATGTTTGTGTTATCGATACAAGTGTATATGTGTGTGTATATGTATACAAGTATACATATTTGTGTACATTTATAGTAGAAGAGTAAAAAAAGTGTTTTCTCAAACACAACAACTTTTTTTTTGTCCAATACTTTTTTCCCCTTTATTGTCGCTGTCACGTGCACAGGATGCCGAGTGTGCGTCGACCGACAGGACAATGGGAAACAGGCTATCACTAAACAATCGCACACAACAACACACTTGCTACACACAGGCAAAGAAGGGGTTGTTAACGTCTTGTCCAGCAGGACGTCCTGTTTCCACATGATGTCACTGTGTCCTCTACAGACGACTGAAGAATGTGCATCACAATGTGTGTGCGCTGGTTTATCTTCATCATTGTGTAGTTGGTGTGACGGAGATAAAGATCGTCTTCCTCTTCTTAGTCATAATTGAACTAAGAAGATGAAAATGAAACTGTTCTTTTTGAATGTGTACACATTTGTGTATGTGAATATGTATGTGTGTGTATATACACTGTATGTATGTATATGTGTGTGTGCATATTTGTGTGTGTATGAATGTGTGTGCGTAAATATACTGTATGTATGTATATATGTGTGCATATTTGTGTGTGTATACATTCGTGTGTATGAATATGTATGTGTGTATATGTGTGTATTTATATGTGTGCGCATGTTTGTGTCAGTATACATTCATGTGTATGAATTTGTTTGTGTGTGTATATATACTGTTAGTGTGTATATGTGTGTATTTATATGTGTGCGCATGTTTGTGTCAATATACATTCATGTGTATGAATATGTGTGTGTGTATATATACTGTATGTGTGTACACATGTGTGTCTAATATTGTGTGTATATATGTGTGTGAATATATCTATGTGTGCATATTTGTATGAATATGTATGTGTGTATATATACTGTATGTGTGTGTATGTATGTGTATATGTGTGCGCATGTTTGTGTCAGTAATCATTAGTGTGTATGAATATGTATGTGTGTATATGTGTGCGCATATTTGTGTATGTATACATTTGTGTGTATGAATATGTATGTGTGTGTATATATACTGTATGTGTGTATATATGTATTTATATGTGTGAGCATGTTTGTGTCAGTAATCATTCGTCTGCATAAATATGTATGTGTATATAGTGTATGTGTATATATACCGTTTTTGTGTATATGTGTGTATTTATATGTGTGAGCATGTTTGTGTCAGTAATCATTTGTGTGTATGAATATGTGTGTGTGTGTGTATATAGCGTATGTGTGTGTATATGTACTGTATGTGTGTGTATATCTGTGCGCATATTTGTGTGTGTATACATTTGTGTGTATGAATATGTATGTGTGTTTATATATACTGTATGTTTGTATTTATATGTGTGAGCATGTTTGTGTCAGTAATTATTCGTCTGAATAAATATGTATGTGTATATAGTGTATGTGTATATATATATATATATATATATATATATACTGTATCTGTATATATGTGTGTATTTACATGTGTGACCATGTTTGTATCAGTAATCATTTGTGAGTATGAATATGTGTGTGTTATATAGTGTATGTGTATTTATATATATATATATATATACTGTATGTGTGTATATGTGTGTATTTATATATGTGAGCATGTTTGTATCAGTAATCATTCGTTTGTATGAATATGTGTGTGTATATATACTGTATGTGTGTATATCTATGTGCATATTTGTGTATGTGTACATTTGTGTGTATGAATATGTATGTGTGTATATACTGTAAGTGTGTGTACATACTGTAAGTGTGTGTCGCTGACACATCAGGGTCTCCCTGTAACTTCTCCTCACACGATACTTCTCTCCATCAAACTAAAATACCTCTCCACGCCTCTTTCCTTCCTGACTAGCCCCCGAGGATAAAGGCAGGAACTGACCTCGTAGAGAAACAGGAAGTGATGAAGTCCAGCCTCGGACGACTGTTCTCAATATTTTCTTTTCTTTCATTCAACCATAGATTAAAGTAGAGCGTTAGAAAGAAGGTGTTATTAATAAAATAAAGCTAGAAATAAAGCAGTTTTTTTAAGAGGACATGGGTTGATAGGACATGCTAATAATTCTATGCTAGCAGATCAATAACACACTTTAGAGAGTGAATACTTGAGCAAGTAAGTAAGTAAGTAAGTATTTATTGATCGTCCAGGTCACGGCTGAGGTATTGGACAAAATACATGAACAGGAAGTGACCATGACACTCTCGATATTGACACAATGGTCTCGATTGATCAACTTCTCTACTTCCTTTTCAAAACACTGTGAACTCTTCAGTTTCACAACACAAACCTCAAGTGTGGAAAAACTAGAGAAAAGTAATACTTTCTACTCTACTTTCTTCACTCAATACTATGTAATGAGCACTGGATAGTGAATATTAATATTTGTTTAATTATCTTTATCGATAATTATCTTTATCCCAAACAATCATCTCCATTGAGGCGATGATATTTTTAAAACTAGTAAAAATAAAAATAAAAACTCTTAACAGCAAAGTATTTTATTAAGATTATACTTAGAATATGTGTTTTAAAAACTACATATTAGCCTTAAACTAAATGTTTTTCTCTGGTCATGTTCCTTTATTGAGCAACATCTGACTAAAAACAACTTTATTACTTATGTTACCCTTTTTTTGTAGATTCACTTTTTACTCTCATTTTTCTTGAATATATTGTACAAGTATGAACACAATATAGTCATTATTTTCCCCCTCAAATGTCACTTCCGGGGTTCCGTAGCTGTGTACATGACAACATAATAGTTAAAAACGTTTTTACTTTTATTTAATCATTACTGAAAATACTTTACATTCCTGACGTGTTGAATCAAATACGAGAACACAACACTGCGGATATGACTCACAACTAGATATGAAACAAATCCAGTAGTTTGTCAAACTAAAAAAAAAGTTTAAAAAAAATATAAAATTCGCAAACTTACCCGAGTGATGTTTTCCCGGTAAAAGTTTGAGGTGTCCTGCGCAGTGTGACGCTTCGGGATGCGCACGAGAGAAGCCGAGTTCTCCCGAGCAACGGCATTTTAAACGTACGGGCGGGTCCACCCCGGAGTGACGTCACGACTACGTTACAGTAATCAGCTCCGACAGCCTTAATGTGATAATAGATATTTATTTATTTTTTATTACTAATTATTCAGTGCTTGACACGCAACATAAATGGTTGGTTAAACTATCTTATAGATTATAAATTAAATAATTATTTAATTCGCGTTTGAATGTTGGTAGAATTACGTGTCTTTAGCGCCATCTAGAGGCGGTTTTCTTTTTTGTTCAATTTAATTCACAGGATCTTGTATTTTAAGGATAAAAGTAACACAAATACATTTTATTCAGATAATCAAAAGACAGAAACCAAAATACTTGATTTAAAAAATGTGTAGGGTTTAAATTGTGTTCCTTAAATATTGAATTACAAAAAAAACTACACACTGATCTTCATGTAACCTATGATGTATTAAAATAAACTTTTATGAAAAGCTTCATCCTATAATATGCACAATAAATCGGATTAACACAGACTTTGACATAAGATTCTCTTAAAATCGAGCCATAATAACAACTTAAAAAAAAATGAGTGTAACATTTATCTGATAAATAACAAGAGACTACGTCTTATTTTTAAATACAATCTTTATTGCCTATAAAAATACAACTTTTTAGATTCCTAAGGTTCATTTCAGCGTACAGGATTACGGCGAGGCATAGATGAATGCAGGATTGGGATGCCGGGGGGATGGGGGGGGATATGTGTGATCCCGTTCAAAACAACAAAATCTGATAAAAATTTCAGTGCAAAAAAGTCGAGCAAACGTCGTAAATCATTGTAGCAGAGCAGCATCAGAATATTAACACTGGGTCATATTGTAGTGTGTGTGTGTGTGTGTGTGTGTGATGATGGGTGTGATGCAACACAGCTGGCTCAGCGTCTGCAAGAGTGTGTGTCGTGTGCATCATCTCATGTATTGAGTGATGGCCCGGAGCGTGTACAGCAGCGCCGCCTGGAGCCGGGCCTCCATCACGATGAGGTTGGCGTGAACCTGGAACAAACAACAACAACAACAACAGAGATGATATTATTAAAATGTTTAAATATTTAGTCAGAGAGAAAAACCGTGTCACGTGGATCGGTCCCGGGGTTGAAGGATGTCTCGTACCTTTTCGGAGTGTCTGAAGTGTTTCCAGAAGTCGTGGTAAATGCGGGCGGTGGTCTGTTCTGGGTGACAGGCGACTGTTTTCACATAGACCTTCAGGGGGCGCTCTAACAACTCATTGACGGTGGCGTAGTCGTAATCGTCGTATCTGTCAATAGAAATGTGAGAGAACCGTGAGAATGTATGTGTGTGTTTATGTATGTGTATGTGTTCAAAAACATATGCACGTTTTTGTATGTTGTGTGTATATGTGTGTGTGTCCACACTGTATATGCAAGTGTATGTGTATATGTATATGTAATTTTAATTGTGCATATTTATAAGTGTATGTGTAATTGTGATTGTCTGTGTATATATATGCATGTCTCTAAATGTATATTTCTGTACAAGTATATATGTGTGTGTATATGTATATTGCATACGTTTGTGTATAGTACATGAGTGTTTATATGAATGTACAGTGTACGTGTGTAAAATATACCAAATAATATATGCATACAAGTGTATATGTGTGTATACGTATACAAGTTTATAAATGTTTGTATATGTAAAAGTATACTGTATATGTATACAAGTGTATATGTGTGTGTATATGTAAAAGTATACTGTATATGTTTGTGTATATGTATAGAAATGTATAAATGTTTGTATATGTATAAGTATACTGTATATGTTTCTGTATATGTATACAAGTGTATAAATGTTTTTATATGTACAAGTATACTGTATATGTTTCTGTATATGTAAACAAGTGTATAAATGTTTGTATATGTATAAGTATACTGTACATGTTTGTGTACATGTATACAAGTGTACTGTATATGTGCATGTTTTTGTAAGTAAGTAAATAAGTAAGTAATATTTATTTGTATAGCGCTTTTCCAAACCAGGGTCACAAAGCGCTTTAACAATCAAAACAATACTCAAAAAAGTACATACTTTGAAGATCAAGATAATACTGAGAACAACACAGGAGTTCCAGAAAATCAAGGAAAAGCCTGAACAAATAGAAACGTCTTAAAGTATACATGTTCTCTCCCCACTGTGGGATAATAAATATATCTCATGTCTGTGTATATGTGTGTGTTTAAGTATATTTATACTGTATGTTTATTTATATGTATATAAGTGTATATGCGTGTGTATATATTTATACATGTACACACTCATGTATATATATATATATATATATGTACAATGTATTGTAATATATATATATATATATATATATATATATATATATGTACATGAGTGTGTACATGTATGTACAGTGTACACGTGTAAAACATACCTAATACCAAACAGACAGTGGATGTAGTTCCACAGAGCTTTCCTCAAAGTCTCAGTGTCTTCACAGTAATGCATCGCCATCCGGTGGTAGGTCAGGTTAGTGACAACCTGTAACACAACAGTTACTACTCCAGCTTCATTTACTAGACAAAATACCTCGTACGGAGTATTACCATGTCTTTCAAAAAATACATAAATAAACACTACTGAATCTCACACATTAATCAAATATTTATATCAAACAAAGGTTGCACCTGAAACTTCTCGTCCAGCAGCTGACCCATGTCCGGCAACAGCCTGTTGACCAATGAGAAGCCGTGATCCTCCCACGAGTAATCCTGCCAATGTTACACAATCAAACACCGACTACACAACTGCAGCACGACGAGTCCAAACTACCTGCGCCCGCATGGTGGGGGGCGACTGCTCTCCTTTGGGGGCGAAGTCCTCGTATCTGAACTCTGGATCCTGCACCAGACGCAGCAGCAGGTCGGGCGGGGATCCTCGCACCACAGCTGGACCCGGAGAGACAGAAGCTCAGACCACGAGGCGGGCTTGTGTATCAGAGTCGCTCGTACCTGTCGGGATGCTCTCGCTTCGCTCCCTCTCGAAGCGAGTCACCATTTCCTCTTGAGTGCATTCTTCCTCCAGCTGCTGCAGCTCCACCATCTTCTTCATCAGCACCTCCACCTCCACCGCTCCCACGTTCAGCTGCGCACAAACAGAGCCGACATGGATCAACACACCGGGCCGGATCAAGAACCCGTGACCCGTCCCTCACCTCCTGACGCCCGTCCTCGTGGGCGGGGCTGTGCGGGCTGCGAGGCAGCGGGCTCAGCGAGGGCTGGAAGGAATACCCTCCCGCGTGGTCGGGTTCCGTGGTGATGCCGCAGCCCCACACCAGCGAGCACATGGCGTGAGCGTGAGCCATCAGAACCACGGCGTGGATGAGCTCGGCCAGAGACCAGCGCGGGTCGGCGCCGGGACACACCAGCTCCTGTTAGAGTTACAGGAAACATTTAGCTCAAACTACACCAAAAGATTAAACCAACGCTGAAAATAACACCTCTTTGTCTTAGACCGGATCATTTCGGGTCACCTTGACCCAGAGACAACACAAGGGATTCTACAAACACATTTGTTTTTCAGCCTTTGGGTCACATTGACCCAGAGACGACACAAGGGATATCACAAACACATTCGTTTTTCCGCCTTTGGGTCACATTGACCCAGAGACGACACAAGGGGTACCACAAACACATTTGTTTTCAGGCCTTTGGGTCACATTGACCCAGAGACAACACAAGGGACACCACAAACACATTTGTTTTCAGGCCTTCGGATCACCTTGACCCAGAGACAACACAAGGGATACCACAAACACGTTTGTTTTCAGGCCTTCGGATCACCTTGACCCAGAGACAACTCAAGGGATACCACAAACACCTTTATCGCTATACGTATAGTATCGCCATATTTTTGGATAATACACAGCCTTTATATTTACCGAGTGTCCAAATTGGTAAGTTAATAACCCTTGTGTTATCTCAGGGTCAAGGTGAGCCAAAGGCCCGAAAAAAAAATGTGTTTGTGGTATCCCTTGTGTTGCATTTTGTTTAAGATCAACAACCTCGAACACTGCATATGTATTCATGGAAGCCAGGGAGGTCGTTCACCTTGACCCAGAGACCAAACAAGGGATACCACAAACACGGCCTTTGGGTCACATTGACCCAGAGACGACATAAGGAATGTTGCTGTTTTTCCATTCAGATCTAGACTGAAAAAAGAATGTCAAAGCTATTGATTACATTTTGACAGAAAGTGATCTTGATATTGTCGATCTTGAATCCGTCTTACAAAAGAACATCTTTATGGGTCAAGATATCAACATTAATCTACTTTCTTTTCGGGCCACATATAATGACTTGCCGAGCCGGATTTGGCCAGCGGGCCTTTGGCAAAATAACTCCAATCCACTTTTGTCAAATATTGTAAAAATATTTTAATGTTTGTATTTTTACCAACTAGATAGTATTGTGAGCATTCGAAAGTATTTTGGTTCTGAAACGATGGTGTTCATATCACAGGTGTTATCAGCTGTATACATTTTTGTGTTTTTTATGTGGTTTAATTTAAGCTTTTTATTGTTTGTAAAACTATTACATTTTGTAAGATAAGATATAAGCTCTTAAACTGAGCTCGAAACAAGTTGCTAGATTTGTCTCAACAAATGTACATTTAGCCCGAGACACAAAAATGAACAAAAAAAACAAAAAACAATGCTTTACTGGGCCACAGAGAAAGAAGAAATGGTTGTCGTTTTTTATATTTAAGGTGTATAAATTGTAAAATTTCTGAAAGGTGTTTTACTCTAAAAATCACGTTTGACTTTCGACATGTCAGGACAATAGTCAAGGTATCCCTTGTGTTATCTATCTATTATCTGGGGTTAAGTGAAGTATTAAAAAAAGAGTTAAACAAAACTCCACATGGATCTTCTTGTTGCAGAGAAACTAGCCCAGGACTTCTGCTGATGCAGCGTTATGATGACATGTAGTTTTATTTAGTTAACTGTGAATAAATCTGTTTATGAAAAGTTGATGCAGGATATTTTAATTGATGAAGCCAAAGAAGAGGTTTATATTTAAGACTTAAGATAAATTAATATAGTCAGTAAACACCTCTAAAGATTATAATAAATAATTTGGTTCTTAAAAGCTTTGATCTCATTTAAAGAAAGAATAACTTTATATAATTCAAGGTTCCCCCGGTCTAGACCCGAGTCTGTGGTGACCCAGCAGACGTGCACGAGAAGCGAGTCGGTGCTGGACCTGGATGTGCTGCTGCCGGACGAGCCAGGGTCTGTGCGCCAGCAGCTTGTTGAGGGTCTGCAGGCTGCACAGTTTGTCCGGAGCGTTCTCCAGTCCGTTGAGCCAACTCTCCTCGCCGCCGGCGTCCAAGAACCCCGTGCTGTGCTGCTGCACCAGGTACGAGCAGTGATGGCGAGCTGCCGCCTGGTTGGAAAAAAAACAAAACAAAAAAACAACCGGATTATTTTAATGAAGAGAACAAACTCCTTTTTGTTTCGAGCTGCGAGATTACAATTTTATCCTGAAACCTTTGTTTACAGTGTTGGTGACACAAGTTGATCAGGAGCTCTGAGGTTGAAGCTGGACTCACTGGTGATAACAGAGGAGATCCCTGGACTAACTACTGTCTAGGGCTCCACGGTATACATCAGAAAAATATTGGCACGTGCGATATGCATATTGAATACATATGCGATAATTTATCATTTTTATTGTATAAATCGAGCATTTCTCAAGTAGAAGAACTCACATTTCTCCGGTCCTTAAAACTCTTCACTGGCTTCCAGTTTCTTTCAGGATCAACTTTAAAATTCTGGTTCTTACTTTCAGATCTATTCATGGTCAGGCTCCTCCTTAAATCACTGATCTGATCCAGCCTTACACCCCAGCTCGGGCTCTGAGGTCTGTGGATCAGAATCTACTTATGGTTCCTGAACACGGTTCAGGACCAGAGGAGAGAAATCTTTTCAGGCTGTTGCTCCTAAGCTTTGGAACTATCTTCCTCTCTCTTTGCGCTTGATGGATCTACTGACTCCTTTAAGAAACATCTTAAGACGTTTCTATTTGTTCAGGCTTTTCCTTGATTTTCTGGAACTCCTGTGTTGTTCTCAGTATTATCTTGATCTTTAAAGTGTATATACTTTTTTGAGTATTGTTTTGTTTGTTTAAGCGATTTGTGACCCTGGTCTGGAAAAGCGCTCTATAAATAAATATTACTTACTTACTTAACAGAACGTGACACTGATTAGTCAAAGTTGTCAATTTGTACTTCTATGTCTCGTTGTTGTTTACGTCTCCGTCTGTCTGTGAACTGTGTGACGCAACTTGCTAGGCTCGGTTGCTATGGCGACGCTTCTTGCTGGCGCACTGAACACGGAAGTAATACTATCTTATGATCTAGTCAAACACTAGTGATCCAGTCACTCTAACACCAGTCAACCTCCTTTGTTAAAGCAACATATCGTAAGAACTTTTCATCTCGTCAAGATCGTGAACTTCAAAACAAACCTGTCCGTCTTCACCGTATGCTAACGAGCTAAGTTGTTATCGTCATTTAAAAATTGTGTTACGTGTGCGTGTACAAGGAGGTGGATTTATTATTGATTTGGTGATATCGCGACACGCCGGCGGCTCCTCTCTGATGTCGCTCAGTTTCCCGGGAAACCAATATACAAGTCCCGCGAAACTGAGCGTTATAAGTGATAGATTTATCCGATCATGTCGGCACAGAAGTGAGGAAATAAACGAAAGGGAAATATCGCATCGGTTTCCTTCTCTAAACCGGACCTCCATTACAGTACTAGCACCTGCGCGCGACTGGGTACTTTGTTCTTGTTTGATGAATCTATTGTCTGTGTTACTGTGAGCTGGAAAACTATTTCCGGGAAGGAGATCTCAAGAGTCTATCTTTCTATACATCCATTTGAAAAACAAACGCATTTAGAAATCTTTAATATTTCTGGTAGATTTAATAGTCTCTCATCTATAGATCCTTCTGTTAAAAAACAAATCCTACAGAAACTAAATTGATGTTAAATCAAAGATCTACATTTGTGAGGCAATTTTTTTTACTGTATTATTAAAATCGCAGACTGTAAAAATACACACATTATAATTGTTAAAATATACATTTAAAATCTCAGACGTGTGTCAAGACCATAAGTCAGATAAAAGTTACATAAAGTGAAGCTGCCAATGATGAAATATTAAAAACTTTTTTTCTTGTGCGTCTGTTTAAAAAGTTCTTTATTTAGTGTCTTTTGAAATGTTAATTCTGAACTCTTGGTATGACGTCACTGTTCAAAGGTGTCCTATCAAAGTATATCAGTTCCATTAGGATATTGAATTTAATTTAACATATCAGACTCAGATACTTAACATGAATTATTTTGTGGCTTCAGTGCAGAATAAAATAATGAAATAATACAACACACTGAAAAAGCAATATAAAAACAGAACCATGGAAAACATACTTTTTTAAAAATAATATAACTCAAAGACTTGTATATCGAAAGGTTGAATTTGTGTTTATTAAATAATATTTTATATATTTTAAATTAATTATTTTCTTTTTTTTCACAGCAAAAATTATATTCTAATTCCAAAAATTCTAAAAACAAATCCTCTAAAATCTTTATTTATTAATTCATAGTGGTTTGAATTCAATATAAAAAATGTTGGTATCATAGTGTCACCAGAAAATACCAAAAGAGCTACTTGCTAAAACTTTTAGCCAATCACGACGATCCAGTAGACGATCACATGACGAGGTAGAAACACTGGAGCAATGATTCATCGTAACCCATAGCAACGATAATGTCTGGTTTTACTATTTTACAAACATTTTTTAAACTGAAAAAAGGTTTGTAAATCATCCATCATGATGTTATTAACATAAATGTCAAAATGTTTATAAAGTCATACAAGTTATACATAAGTAAATATCATCGACTGCTTTTCCTACCATGACAACAATGTAATGTCTCCAGTGGCGAGGCAGGGGACCGTCCAGCTCCAGCAAGGCATGCTGGGTCCTCAGGAAGCAGCTGAGGTAGGCGGGATGTAGCGCCATCACCATGGTGACGTGGTCCACCCGACCCAGCGAGAGGAAAGATTCTATCAGGATGTCTTTGTCGCGTCCTTGAAGGATCTAAAATAAAGAGAAAGGTTGAAATGTTAAAACTTATAACCGTGTTTTCTACGTGGAATGGTAGATAGTTCATTTTTACATCGACATTAAACCATACGTGGAATAATACGTACATGTCAAACAATGGCTGAGTGAAAACACTTTGCAGCTAAATGTGGACAAAACTGAAACTCTGGTGATTGCTCCTGATGATAAGGTTCCAGGGTTGAGTCAGTACTTGGGTGACTTAGGTCAGTCTGTCAAACTGAGCCTGAGAAACCTGGGTGTTGTATTTGACAAAGTAATGTCTGTAGTTCAACCCTGTAGAAAACTGACAAGAAACTGTTTCCTTCAATGGAGAAAAATCTCTAAACTTAAGAAAATGTTGTCACAACATAATCCATGCGTTTGTTTCTTCTCTTCTGGACTATTTTAACAGTTTGTTTTGATGTCTAAACAAGAAGGATCTGTCTCGCCTGCAACTAATACAAAACTCTGCAGCGAAAATTCTGAGCCGCTCTAGTAGAAGAACTCACATTTCTCCGATCCTTAAAACTCTTCACTGGCTGCCAGTTTCTTTCAGGATCAATTTTAAAATTCTGGTTCTTACTTTCACATCTATTCATGGTCAGACCTTCCATCAGTGATCTGATCCAGACTTACACCCCAGCTCGGGCTCTGAGGTCTGTGGATCAGAATCTACTGATGGTTCCTGAACATGCTTCAGGACCAGAATGTTAAAAATCCTTCCAGACTGTTGCTCCTAAGCTTTGGAACCATCTCTGTGTTTGATGATCTACTGACTCCTTCAAGAAACATCTGAAGACACTTTTATTTGTGCTTTTTATTAATTTTCTGAGACTCCTGTGTTTGTCTCCATGTTGTCTTGACCTTTTAAAGTATATATTTAAACTGTGTATTGTTTGTGATTGTTAAAGCGCTTTGTGAGCCTGGTCTGAGAAGTCACTTCACAAATAATTACTTACTTACTTACTAAAAGCCATCATCGTGACAAAGCAGTTTTGCCAGAATACGAAGCGATTGCAGCTAGTGATGCTAAAACAACAACATGCCAGATACGTCACTAACCTTTATGACATTGTTAGATACCCGTTAATGTCATGTCTGACCGGAGCTACTAAAATATCCTTTTTCCATCAGTGCAACTACACACACACTGCAGATTATACGACCATCATCATTCATTCATTCATTCCAGACATGGAACCAAGATTCTTCGGGGCGAGAGGCATGGGGGGGGGCACCCTGAACAGGACACCAGTCTGTCGCAGAGCACAGAGACAAGTTCCCAATCTACTTCTGTATGTTTTTGGACAGTGTATTAAAACCAGAGGAAAAGCCAAGCAAAACAGGAAGAACATATAAACTCCACATAGAAAGGTTATGAATCGTCTCCCCTTATTTGACGATTACGATGTGTATAAAAATAAGTACAAATCAAATAAAAACAGGAAAATGAGGAGCAGGATACGATCACTAAACGGTTTGAACTGTTTTGACAACATCATCCCTTATTAATAATGTATGGCCGAGTGTTTTCGGTGGAAGAAAGTTCCTCCTAAAGTTGAGTCAGTCAGAAGCCAAAACATGAGCTGTTCAATGTTGCAATGTTGCAGCATCCTGTCTCTGGCCTGACCACACTTTCTGGTTAAGAGATGGAATAAAACCCTCAGAATGAAATACCTGTTTGGCAGGAATGAAGGCACTGGGGCCTGATGCGAGAGCCCTGGGGACTTCAACTCCTTGTTCCTGGTGGAGGTTTAAGAGGAAAAAAAACACACAGATTAACAAACAAGAACAAGAACAAACAGTGGTCACTTCATCATAACGAAATTCTTTCATTTTCAATGCGCCATAGTTTCTGCTTAAAAAGAGAGAAGTAAAATAAACGACTATGAACTTGACTCTTGAGCAGATGAAAAACTTTTATAACCTCCAGCTACAAAAAAAAAAGCTTTTATAAAATCCTGCCAAACTCACAGACATCTCCAGAAGCAGCACTTTTCACAACTTCTCGCGAAAAAAAACCTCCTGTTTAAACGCCAGGTTGACGATTTAAAAAAGAAAGAAAAAGCGTCTATATGTAGCGTGTTTTTAGGGGGTGTGTCTGCTGTGTTTTTGAGGGCAGCCCGAGGGGGCGGGTCTGCAGGGGAGCCTTGCATCACCTCCCGACGAAAACAGCTCGGTGACTGATGAAATCGCCGGCAACCCAGGTAGACCCAACCAATCAAATCGTCACTATAAAAGTGATATAAAATAAAGTTTTTCCCCTCATTGTCGTGTGTCATATCAGATTAAATGTTATAAACCAGGATTAACGATAATTTTGTCGCTTTAAAATTAATTTTAATTGTTTTTAATTAAAATTAATTAGTAATTATTGGATGTTTCGTCGTGTTTACCTGCGCCGCCCGCAGCAGCTCCATTGCTTTGGTCTGGACCTCGGGTAAGGGGCACGAGTGGGCCAGCCGAAGCAGGTGCAGCAGAGTTTCTTTGCCGAGTTTTGCCGAGTCAGGTCGCGTCAGTCCCAGCGACTCCAGCACCTCCTGGCTCAGCTCCTCCAGAGCCGCCGCTCGCTCCTCCTCGTCGCGGCTGCACAGCCGCTCGAAGCTCTTCAGGTTCGGCTCCGATTCCGAGTCGGACCGGCAGCGGCGGCGACGCGATCCGGGATCCATTGTGTGAGTGTGTGTGTTACCGGTGAGTCGGCTAAGCTAACATGGCTAACGCTAGCAGACGAGATGGTTGGAGGGGGAAGAAAGTGACGTTTCCTCGCCGAGGGGCGGTTCTCTCTGGACCAGATCCGTGTTCGACACGCGAACTATGAAGTTTAAATCTGGATCGTGAAGAGAAAATGAAAGTTAGGAAGAAGAACCGGTCCGATCAGCTGTCTCGAACTTCAGCGGCATTTTTTTCTCTCCTCTCCTCGTGTGTGACGTCACGATGACGGTACTATAACGTTATGCAACCGATTATATGATTCGTTCTAAATATTGTTTAATCTTGATAAAGGACGACGTTTGGAAATGTGGAGTAAATAAAAAGGTATTCCTGAGATTCTATTTCCATTCCAAAGCTGATACTTTAGTACTATTTTTGTCCTTATTACTTATTATTCAAACTATAGAGTAGTTTTTTTGTTTTTTTGTTTTTTACCAAACAATGATTATTAAAGGTTAGTTAGTATTTCTATATAGAAAGGTTGAATCTGTTTTTATTGAATCATTTAATTCAATTATTTGGGTATTAAAAGGTGGAATTTGTTTTGTCGTTTTTAATAATTCAATCATAAAATTAAAATAAATGTGTATGTGTGTGTATGTATATATATATATATATATATATATATATATATATAATGATTGTTTATTCATAGAATTTGATAATCTAATAACAATCATTAAATAATACATTTTCTAAACTCGATATTCTTATATTCATATGATATTCATATAATAACGTCATAAATCATATTAAATTAATTAAAAAGGTTAGAAATAAAATAAAATAAAAAAAGCTGATTTATTTTAAGATTTACTGGAAATAGAATATCAAAAAAATCTATGAGATTATTGAATGCAATTTTTGAATTAAAAAAAAACTAAGGGAACCTTTCTATATAGAAATGAGGCTTAAAAAACCAAACAACATAAATACAATATTATATTGTATTATTTTAAATATTTAAAAGGTTAAATTCAACTGTCCAATATTCTGATGGTAGTGATTTATTTCCATAAAGGGAACGGTAAAAAATAAATAACCGTCTGGTTTATAAATATACGATTATCACTGAGATGGAAGTGAATTTTCATACGTCATCTCTTTGTGTAAAATGTATATGTGGGGAAAAAACACAAATGTAACATGTGAATTAGGTTTAGGTTTGACAGTGAGTGGTTGTCACTACTGGTCCGTTCAATCGTGCTCTAATTATAACACCATTTAGGGACCAGGAATATGACTGAATAAGTGCAACCTTATTTAGTGTTGACAAAGAGTGTATAGAGTCAGCACCTTCCCCCCTTTTTAAGAAGAAATAAGTCACAACTAAAGATGGTTAAAATATATATGTAGATATAATAAATAAATAAACATTAAGTCCCTTTTATAATACAGCTCTTCTTTCAGTTTCTGAGCTAAAGTGAACTTGTGTCACGTGTTTTGGTAACTTCTCAGACGTCCTGGATATAAAATGATTTACTGTTATTGTATTATTATGTATACGTCTATATAATGTATATATATATTTGAGGTGTATATACGTGTTTGTATGTGTGTTTATATATTATTAATTATATGGATATCTTTGTATAAATAATATAAAAAATATGTTCAAATATCAGCCTTAGAAGCTGCTGCATCGACTGTATCCTCTCGTCCTCAGTCATCCCCGTAGATTGCAATGTTCCTGTAGCTGCAGAGGACGTAATAACTAATATTATTATTATTAATAATAATTTCTAAGCCAGGTAGGAAAAATGACGACACAAATAAAACGACAAATTTATAGTTATTTCCTAAATCACCTTTATTTAGGAAAGTAAACAATATGGGCGGTGAGACCTTGCACTCACAATTTTAATAATTTATTAATCCCTCTATATATCTGGGGATGGAGGGATGTGAGAAGGAAATATGGCGGTGACACAGATTCTTCTGTGTTTGATGTGATGCGTCTGACTCTCCTGGGAGATTCAACATTCATGGAGCAACACATGCGACGGTGAAAAATAAAAGGAACCCTTCAGCGTTCTGTCACCGTTTCCCTATGAGGGAAGACTTTTATTAACACACACACAGGCACATTGAGGGGGATCAGCCGAAGGGTCGCGCACACACAACTCCGAGGCTCTCTGGGTGGACGACCTAAAGGAGGGAGGAAGCGAAGGTGGTGGTGGAAGTGAAGTTACGATGCAGGTCCGTCCCGGTGTGGACGTTTACAGGTAGTGAGACAGCTTGTGTTGTGTGTGAGTCGATGTGTGCATATGCTTCAGGAAGGGAGTGTGCCGTTTGGACTTCAGACGATCTTGTTCTCCAGCTGAGCGATCCTCTTTGACATGGAGTCTAGTGAGACGCTTGTCAAGGCCGTCAACGGTGAAAAAATATGAAACAACATTGTCAACTTGTCACCTGTCGGGAAGGATATATTTCTTCGTGAGTGCCTGGAGGGCTTCTTCTACCTTCTTCTGGAACTTTACGAGCGAGTCACATTCACAGGGGTCCTCATCTGGCGTGGGGGGGAAAACAACGAGACTATTAAAATGATTCTACGAGTAAAAACTGCTGAATTTGTTTACCTTGGCAGATGTTTATCTGAAGCTTTTTGGCAATTTGAGTCATTGCCTTGAAGTCGGCGGTGTAGAAGTAGTGCTCTCCGGTTGGCTCGGAGGCAATTTCTTTCAGCTCGTCCTCAACAGCGTTTCCCACTCCCACAGCATACATCTTGTAGCCTGAGACCCCCAACAACATCAGTCCAAATCCTGACAACCTCACTGTCAACTGAAGCCTCTTATCTAAGGGTCTGTTTCTTTCTCTTAGGGGTTGGTCTGTCTTCCACAGATGGGACACAAGCCCAGGTTTGTACAGATATATTAGAAAAATAACGTTTATAAGTAAGTAATTTATATTTATATAGCGCTTTTCCAGACCAGGGTCACAAAGCGCTTAAACAATCAAAACAATATTCAATAAAATATATTCTTTAAAGGTCAAGATAACACTGATAACACAACAGGAGTTCCAGAAAATCAAGGAAAAGCCTGAACAAATAATCCAATTCTTGCCCTATACCACCTTTTTTGCTCTAAAGATTCTTCAATTAAAGATCAAATAGTTTTTTGTCAGAGACATCAATTCCAATTCCGTGACTCTTGCTTGAAATGTTCACCCACAAACCTTTTGTGAAGGGTTTTGCCTTGACACGTTTAAAATAGTTTTGCCCCTTCTTGCTAAATTTGAAGTCGATTGCGGACTTGACTAGACTCTCAATTGGAAAAATGCCATGATTTTTAAGGCAGTGGTCCCAGGGACCATTCCAAGCCCACGAGGCACAGAAATTCTATCGATTCAATCTAAAACAACTTTGGCCACGACTGGGATACACCAGTCTCGGTCTAAAACACCACCTTCTTACCCATCTCCTTGGCTTTCTTGGCAGCCTCTCCGATGTAGTCCTGGCTGCGTCCGTCGGTGAAGACGATGCCGACCTTGGCGACACCGGGTCGAGCGCCCTGACCGATGCTGAAGCTTTTGTCCACCAGGAAGCGGAGAGCCTGTCCCGTCATGGTTCCTCTCTCCATGTAGGCCATCTTCTTCACGGCTTCTTTCAGATCCTTCTTGTTGTTGAAGCGGCCCAGAGGGAATTCCTACAGTTTTTTTATAGTAACAATGTTATTATTAGTCTCTTGAGTCTGGTGTGTATTTGGGTTGAGAAGACCCTAAACTTTGTGATATGACACTAGAGACTTTATCTTGCACACAATGACCCCTTTTCCATCGGCTCATCTTAGCCCTACTAGACTCTCCCCGGTTTGTTTTGCGTCATGAAAAGCATGGTACGTCAAAGCAGATTTTAAGTACCTGCCCTGGTGCCAGTACTAAAAGGTGACTGCCTCTGGTCCAGACCAGTGATTGGTAAGGGAGTGATGTCACTGAAGAGTTATTAGCGCGACTCCTAACAGCCATTAAACATAATAAACCCCAAGAAGAAGCACAGTTAGTTGGTCTGAAAAGTGGAGATCCGTGGATGAGGTGTTCCTGTTACCTTTGTGTCTGGTAAATACACCAATTCTCGTCAAGTTCTGCAGTACTATGCTATGATGGCCTTGCCAAAACCCACACAACACAGTTGAGTCTTGTCGAGTTGGACTACAACTGTGTAGTAGAAAAGCGCATATAGAATTCTTAGGGGCTGAGGTGAATCGTCCTTGTATTGGGGGAAAAAAAAGGTTTTTGAAACGAGTCTCAAGATTTGTCTTTCACCTGCTTGACGGAGCTGGAGTACTGGACGAGCCCGACGTGAGCCTTGGCTTCAGAAACATCGAGTTTATCCACGATCTGGTTGATCCACTTCTTGACCAGCTCGAAGTTCTCCGGGCGCACGCTCTTGGACCCGTCGATCAGAAACACCACATCCGTCGCTGCGTTACTGCAACCTTTTTTTAATAAAAAACAAAACAAAAACGACAACAAATCGGTCCTTGTTTGCCACGTGATCCGAGTCTCGACTGATGCCGTCGCAGGCCCCCGCGGGCAACACTCACCGCTGCAGGTCCGACCGTCATCCATGAGGGTGAACCCTTCTTTGCAGGCACACTTGTACGATCCCGGGGTGCTGATGCATACCTGCTCGCAGTCGTGGTCTCCGGTGGCACACAGGTCCGACACTGTGTGTGTGGATGCACAACGCACACATGTTTGGGGTTATGTGTGAGCGTGCACGCACACACGCACAGTAAGAGTTGGGATTAGTGACGGTGTCGACAAGGGCCTCGCGGAACGGCTGACGAGGCATCGCGATACAGTGTCAAGAGCGCCATCTAGTGGCCTGTATCGCGGTACCTGACGAGCGGTTTTTCATGAGTCCTCGTGGACCCATCGCTAGCTAGGAGAGAATGAATGATACAACTATGTCAGTTTGGGAATCTACCGTTTAAATTTAATGATCCACTGCGACCTGCAAGAGACTTTATACAGCAGGAATCCAGTGGATCCTTAAAGGAGTGGTGAGGGTTGACTCGAATTATGTTTGGTACAATAACAACAGTCAACACCAAGACATGCAGCTCTTCTTCAAAAACACGCCTGCAGCGCCAGACACTAGAGAGTGTTTGGACACAAGAGGGCGTCGCTAATCACAGGATTAATGACTGGAACTAATGAACGAGTAATTACAGATAGTCTTGGTTTTATCACAGTTGACAGAGCTGTACTTTAATTTTGTTCCAAATCCTTGCTCCCGCCTTCTACCCGACACATTCTTGGATCTGAAATTTAAACAATTGAAGGTGTAGACGACAGAAGGCTCGGAGCAACAACAAAAAAGAAGTGGAACAAAAAAATAGAAATATCCTTACCCTCAGTTTACTGGTCATCGCATTCCACAGAAGTTTTTAATGCAACTGCCGGCACACGATCTGGGAAATCTGAGCAATCCGTGCATGTGCAACAGTCTCAATACACGGCATGTTTTAATGGCAACCAGATTCGGGTGAAAAAAGGAGTACACAAGTAGTGCAGTACACAAGCTATGAAATCGTCAACCTATTCGTGCATGTGCGTTACATTCAAAAACATAGTTTTGTTTTTACAGTTGACGATGTCACGTCTCAAAGAGTCAATATAATGAAACAAGTCATTGAGTCCCTATCGTCTAGTGGTGGAAATCAAGATCACTTTTAAAGTGTTAAGGTTGTGAGTTTGTGCCGCAGATTGTAATAGTTTGTACTTCAAAATATTGGTTAAAGCTCCCAGTATGTCACAGGCCAAATAATTGTGTCATTTCATTAATTTTCTACCACTTTATCCATCCCTTGTGGGGGTCGCGGGGAGACTGGAGTCTATCCCAGTTTCATAGGGTGAGAGGCAGGGGACACCCTGGACAGTCTGTCGCAGCACACACAAAGCCACACAACCATTCACACACACATTCATACCTATGGTCAATTTCCCCAAAAGTTTCCAATCAACCTCTGTGTGTTTGTGGACTGTGGGAGGAAACTGGAGTCCCTAGATTAAACCCACCGAACATACAAACTCCACACAGAAAGCTCACAAGTTGGCTTGGCCTGGAAGCGAACCAGCAACCTTCTTGCTTGCTTCAGGCGCCACAATTGTGTCATGTTTCAAATAATTGTACACAGTAGAACCGTGTTTAGAGTAAATGTACGTAAAGTACAACTAGTTAGAATTTCCCTCTTTGTCTTTCATAGAATTGAGGCTTTGACAAGAGGCATTACAGCAGAGGCTACATATGCACATCTTAATAATTTCCCAGATTATGTACTGGCTCTGTTTTTTATCCAAATGGGTTGGCCTTAAAAACAAGGTGAACCGAGACATGGCAGCTGCGCATTCGTTTACAGATCGCACAGACTTCCTGACTGTTGTACCGACATTAACCACAGAAACACAAACTCGTGCCACAAATCTTCATCTTTCTCTCTCTCTTCCCCCATCTTACCACAGAAGGCCTCTTGGAACTTCTTGGTGAGCTTCTCGATGACGCTGTAGCTCTCCACGTAGTCCACGTGGTCGTCCAGGGGGGCGCTGGCCATCTGCTTGAGCGTGCTCATCTCCACGCGGCCCACGCCGATGGCGAAGATCTCGATGCCGGCGTCTCTGGCGCGTTGAGCGACTTCTTTCACGCTGTCCTGGGGGCGTCCGTCCGTAACGATGATGGCCACCTACGACGGATGCAGAAGGACTTTTTAGTGGCCATTAAAGATGAGCACCAGGGTCGGCTACGTCCGCTCCTTATTTGTTTTTCAACAGGAAGCACAGTCGTGGTCACGGTGCGCCATCTACACAACTTATGGGAGGCTTGAAAAGGGAATACAAATAAATGTGTAACCCTCAGAATTGGCCCAATATAACCTTACAGGGATGAGCTACAAAGTCTGACCAACACCATCCACTTTAGGGAGGTTCCTGTTAGTCGTTCTAAAGCGTGGATAAAATCAAAGGGACTTTTACATCCTGGCACCTTAACTTTGGAACAGCCTGCCCCTAATATGCAATTCTTATTGTGAAATTGTTTACATAGTTGTTAATATTGTGCTATGTCCTTCATAAATGTATCATGTTGGTTTTGGTGCTGCTATACTGGAAAGCTATTGTGATCTCATCTCATCCGTCTTAACTTGGTTCTCTGCTAGTCTAAACCAAGTGTGGAGACTTATGCTGTGTCTCAAATCGCATACTTGCGTACTCAAAGTTAGTATTTTTAGTGCGTAAGTGAGTCTCAATTCTTAGTATGAGAAATTTAGTGCACCATGCACACTAGATTGTCAATAAAACGCCCACAAAACTGAGTATGGTTCGATGGACACTTTCTACCCTAAATGGCTGCCATCTTAGTGACGTAAACGGAAGTTACTTCATATATATATATACTTACAGGTGCATTGTCAGCAGCAGTAGGAGGTACCTGCTTAAATATCTCGCGAATATTTTGATTCTCATATGTTTTCTTTATTTCTTTTTCCAAACTTGCAAAACGTCCTGCCAGCAGGTGGCGATAATGTTCCAACAGCTGGTTGCAACCATTGTTGAATAGTAGTAGAAGAAGAAGCTGTTGCGTCATTTCCTGTTAGTGCATAACAGCAGTGTTTGATTTGAGACATACTATCTGTGGAGAAATAGTTACTAGTTAGTATGCACACTATCCTGATGCATACTAACTTCTAGTATACTAAGAGAAGTATGCGATTTGAGACACAGCATTAAATTCCCTTAAGGGTATCTTTCCTTCTTCAGGAAGCTGCTTCACGACCTTTCAAAAGTGTTAAAAAAAAAAAAAAAAAAGGATCTAAAACGGTGCCATTGTTTCTGACCTTGCTGATATCGGGGGATTTGGCCCGAGCGCCCTCGTTCTCGCTAAAGGCCACGTTCAGGGAGAACTGGATGGCCAGGCCGGTCATTGTTCCCGTGGACAGTGGCTCGATTTTGGTGACGGCTTTAACAAGGCTGGCTTTGGTGCGGTGGGTCTTCAGAGACACCTGGGAAATAAAGTGGGTAAAATGATTAATGAGGAAGAGCAGGGGTCCATGTTAATGGTGAACCGGTCTGAGAGGAAACTACCGAGACTAGTAAGGGAAAGAAAAACAAAGTGAGTGTAAAAGTGTAAAAGTCTTGTTGTTCAAAGGAACACGTGCCTCGTTCTTGACACGGCTGGCGTAGTTGACGACTCCCACGCGGGTGGCGTTGGGTCCGACGTCCAGACCCTCGATGACTTTGGCGAGGAAAACCTTGACCTGCTCGAACTCGGAGGGTCGTACGCTGCGGCTGCTGTCCACGATGAAGATGAGGTCCGTGGGTTTGGTTTTGCACAAGCCGGCCGCTAAAAATTAGGGGGAGACGAACAGTGTTGTTTAAAAAAAAAAAAACATCCTGGTGTGTTTTAAGATGTTTGTATGTCGTGACATGAGGCTCAGTTATCACAGCCTCGTAGACCTTCACCCGGGAACTGATCTCCCTTCTCGCCCTTCACATCTCCACCTCCTTTTTTTCTCTTTCTAGCGCCCCCTCTGCCCCAACAACACACACCACTCAATTCATCACCACTTCACCAAACTACTTTCTAACTTCTTTTTAAAAATCAGTAGTAATGTGTTGATGAGGCTTCATGAAACATCTGATGAGGTATCGTTATGCACGTCATGTCTTCATTTTGCCACTAGATGTCACTCTTTAGTTTGCAATTGAATCAGTAGATCAGAGCCACAGATTCTAAAGCAGAGAGTGACATCTAGTGGCCTTTTAAAGATTAATCAGGTTGTAAAAAAAATGTTTGAATCTGAGCCATTCTTGCATATTTTCATTCTTTTTTTTTAATAAGCCTTTAGTTTACTTCCCTTTTTACAGCTTTTTACTAATAAATTACATTCAAAAGACACGTTTATTACCGCTGTGTTGCTTGTATGCCTTCCTTAATATTAAGTGTTGCCCATTTATAGTCGTTTATCAATCAATTATATAAATGTTTTACTGTTAACTGCCATTTTTATTTTATACTTTTTGCTATTTGTTACTAGTTCAACCGTAAAATATGACTTGGTAAAATGTAGAACTTTTCTTCTTCTTCTTTTATATCTTTTATTTTAAGTATTTCCTGTCCCTTAAAATGATTTAAAATGAAACATATTTTGAAATATAGTTATTTTATGAAGTACATTCAAAATATTTGGAAAAAAATACATCTAAACTGAAAACATATCCAATCAAACGACAATATTTAACTTTTATAATAATTAATTTAACTTTTTTGATGTCCTTACTTCCAACATTTGATGTCATCTGACTTGTTTCTTTTCTTTGTTTCCACACCATATAAACTTGTAACATATCTTCCCCTATTTCTTGTGGCCCAATAGCTCCTCTCCCCAAAAATAATGGAATCAAACTGCCAACTTGCTTTACACAGTATTTCAAGATTAATCTCAAATGTAGTACAAATGTTTTCATCTCTGAATCTTCTACTTGTGCATCATTGAAAGTGTGATACGATACAATTCTGAATCAAAAATTCAATTTTAATTGTATTCCATAATAAAAAAAATTTACAATAAATGTGACAAACTACTGCAAAAATCCATATTTCAATATATTGTTTGCTCACCTCAGTTATGACAAAACAAGCCTTAATGAAATAAACAACTTATCAACCCAAGATAAAAGACCCAAATGAAACATGTCCAACACCAAATATCCTCAAAAAGTTTTCATCACAAGTTTACAAGTATATTGAAGGAAGCAGTAAAATAAGGAAGTATTCTCACCCATGGCGGCGGCTGTGCGCATGTCGATGGTGGCGTGGGCGCCGACGAGGCCAAGCAGCAGGAGGAACAACGGCGGCGAAGGCATCGTGATGGAAGCGTTGGGGTTGCAGCTAAAGCGAGACGGAGCAGGGTTTCGGGACGTCCAGGCTCAGGGGGTTTCGGCCACAAAGTGAGACTGAGCTCGCTCGAGCCTCAGGTTATCAATGCAAGTGCTTCACACACACAAACATTTCTCCTCGGTGTGTGTGTGTGTGTGGAGGTAGGAGAGGGAAATACCTGCCCTGGGAGGACCTTAGATGGCGGGCAAAAGGAAAGACAAACACACCTTGGTGTGGGTAGGACGGACAGGTACGAGTGTGTGCGTGCGGTGAAAAGTGGTGTTGGCCCCCTTGAGTGTGTACAGTATGTGCGACTGGTCGGGGGTACGGGAGCTGCTGGGGTTTTGGTGCGCCCGGGGTTTGGATTTTTGGCCGAAGCTCAAATAAACAGCAACATGAATTCGTCTTTTCTCTGCGCGTCCCCTCGTTCAGCAAACACACATTTACGGTGCGGAAGTGAAGGATAGCCGGCGCTACACTGGCTACACTGTGTTCCCGCCACGGCTCTGATCGAGGCCCTTTTTTTTTTTGGAACTCAAACTATATTTTTAATTTGAGTCGTATCGACGCGTTACTCGAGTCATAAGCCGGTGAACGTATCGGAGGAAAAAGAGGAGATTTTCCAACTTCCTTCTTGTGTTTTCTCAGCGCCGGGCGGACGGGTTAGCAAGCGGGGCCTCCGAAGTAAACACAGTAGGAAAAACACTTTCATCAATAAGCTTCCATACACTTCTTGAATCTCTCAATGGAAGTCACATACACACTCAAACAGAGACCCCTCTTTTCTCCACCCGACCCAACCCTTGCATTCCTACGAGCCCCCACACTCACACACACTCACACACACACACATCTCCATCCGCACACAAGCGGCGATTGAGCGGGGAAAAAGGTTTTGGACGGCGGCGGTACAGTAGCTCGCCAAACACGTTCGCCCCGACATGACGGTGTCTGTCGTGGTCGAGGAAGGTTTTTTTTTTCAGTTTTTTTGAAAAGTTTTCCCCGAGATGTTGTTGCTGGATGACATCTCCACTTTCTCTGGTACTTGGCCGGCGAGGAAGATACACAACACAACAAACAGGTACACATGTGTGTGTACACGGACACGCACACAGAGGTTATGTAACCTGGAGGATAAACAGCAGGAACTCAGCAGGGGCGTCGTTACGAAAGTCAACACATTTTAACACCTTTTTTTTTTGGTGAATGTGAACTAAAGAAAACTTTCACTGCTTGATATTGAGAAATTGTGGGTACCGTTGATGCTAGTATCGGGGTCACAGCAGGCCGAAGCCCATCCCAGCGAATCAGGGTGAGAGACGAGGGACATAGTCACAGGTTTGTCACACGGACACACAACCGTTCTCACACTCAACGCAAACAGAAGTTTTCAATCCACCTCTGTATGTTTTTGGATTGCGGGAGGAAACCGGAGTAAACCCACGCAAACACCACTGATGCCGAAAAAATTGAGGTAAAGAACAGAAAGAACAAACGTTGAAAACACAACTGTCCCATAATCGACCCTTGAGGTACACCTTCAATGGTTAGCACTGGTTCATCGACGCCCATAAAATCACTTTTGATATCAATTTAAAAAGTTGATTATAGTAAGTCAGAGATAGGGGACTGAGTATTGGTCACTGGTTCAAATCTATGTTCTTGGATACTGCCTTAAGGTTTGTGTCATGCTTGAATTAATTTACGTTTTGATTTTCAAACAAATCTTAAGGGTTGAATTAACGTTTATATCGCAGTTATATGGACTGGAAAACTGTCCAGGGTGTCCACCACCTCTCACCCCAAATGGCTAAAAATGACTTGAGTCAAAAAATACATTCATAAGTTTTAATTAAGTTCCAACTGAAAGCCTTTTTATTCTTTAACTATTGAGGCCAAAGTAGCCCCGGAGAAAAACATAACTATTTCTGCCAGAGACTGAAAAATACTTTACTTCCATCTGCATTTACCAAATATATTTGTTGACGTTTATAATCTTAGTTTGTTTATCGGTTTGTGGAGCAACATGGTTTCTTGACTTGACCTTGTCTTTAACAGATGTAAGATTTGAAAATAAATAGTTGTTGAAATATGTTTGATTGGAGTAGAAAATGCTACGATTGTAATTTATGATTTACGATGTTAACACAAACCAATTTTAATAATTAAAATAAACAGGTGAAGAAATGTTTTGAACAACTTAGAAACATTCATTAATATTAATAATAATTTGACATATAAATACACATATAAAATGTATTATTTAGTACCAGTTTCCTTTTAATAGCAGCTCTTTAAATTACCTTTTTTTCCATTCTTCTTTTAAGTGTTTTTTGTACGTAGAAAATAAATGGAAATAAATGTTTAAAAAAAGATCTTTAATTATATTGAGGATAATGGAATTAAACTAAAATACAATGGATTTCACACTTTAGCTTAGTTTTAATATATTATTTTGTTTTATATATTAAGTCATATTAACTCATTTTCTTCACAAGTATATGAAGTATAAATAAATATATATAATAGGAAATATAATAATAATAATACCTGATCCAAAGTAAAGTAGCAGCCGATTTATTCCAAGAGTTTAAAAATATTCTCCTCAAGTATTAAATACGTTTCTGGGAAAAGGATTAGGAAGGAAATAAATACTAAACATAAATAGAGAAACGAAAAAACATTTTTAATGTCGGATCATTTCAGCAACATCAACAAATAAAGGTGTATTTTAAATATTCCTGTCGTTCCTTAATCCGACACAAGGGGTCTTGTGTGTGTCGCACACAATAGTCGCTGCCAGAGCAGGAGAGTCAACAAACTCTTGTTTTTCTACCAACCTCAAGTTTGTTTGTCTGATCTATTCCGCTAATAAACCTCGTCGCCGGACTGATGTCGATGCAACCGGAGGAGATCAACACGTGTGATCCGCTCGCGTTACATAATCTCCAAGTGTGTCCAATCTGGTGTTTCCACCGCGGCCATAAATATTGAGACAAGTGGTCTTTTCTGCAGAAGACTTGAGTCAATATTGAAGCAGCATCTCGTGTTGGCGTCCACCTGTTTACTCTGAGCTCCCTCTGTTCACGGCTGGAAAAAATAATTACAAACTTCAAAAAAAAAAAAAGAAAAAACCTCCTCAAGTCACGCTCACATGACACACGACAGAAGAAGTGGAGCGTGTGTGTGTGTGTGTGTGTGTGTGTGTGTGTGTGTGTGTGTGTGTGTGTGTGTGTGTGTGTTGCCAACAGTAACAGCTCAGCTGTGAGAGAGAAGTTCATTAAAAAAGCAGCAGTTACATAAAGTCCTTCACACTCATCCTCGCCCCCCCCCTCCAGCCCACCCATCATCCTCTCCTCCCATAGCAACTGCTTCTTCTTATCTGATGGTTTATGAACGATACGCTTATAAAGTTCTGACCACCCACATAATTACACTCATCTCCTATAACTCCTGGTTATTAAAAGTGCAATAAAGAAAAAAATAAAGTTGATTTTAAATAAGTGTTTAGATTCCACTCTGAACAAAAATTGCATTTATTATAACAGGAGTGAGTTTTCTATAGCGGTCGATCAAAGTTTACAACCAAAATTCATTAATTAGTTAATTGTTTTATTTCAGTTGAAAATGGTTCAATCATAGTTGAAAATTGTCTGATCATAGTTTGAAAATGTATGAGTTTAAGTTGAAAATTGTTTGATTATAGTTGAAAATTGTCTGATCATAGTTTGAAAATGTATGAGTTTAAGTTGAAAATTGTTTGATTATAGTTTGAAAATGTATGAGTTTAAGTTGAAAATTGTTTGATTATAGTTTGAAAATGTATGAGTTTAAGTTGAAAATTGTTTGATTATAGTTTGAAAATGTATGAGTTTAAGTTGAAAATTGTTTGATTATAGTTTGAAAATGTATGAGTTTAAGTTGAAAATTGTTTGATTATAGTTTGAAAATGTATGAGTTTAAGTTGAAAATTGTTTGATTATAGTTGAAAATGTATGAGTTTAAGTTGAAAATTGTTTGATTATAGTTGAAAATGTATGAGTTTAAGTTGAAAATTGTTTGATTATAGTTGAAAATGTATGAGTTTAAGTTGAAAATTGTTTGATTATAGTTGAAAATGTATGAGTTTAAGTTGAAAATTGTTTGATTATAGTTGAAAATGTATGAGTTTAAGTTGAGAATTGTTTGATTATAGTTTGAAATATGAAACATTTAAGTTGGTAAAGTCCCCCTTTAAGAATTCTCAATATAATTTAATAAAAATATTTTAGTTATTTTGTCTGTCATTATCTAAAGTAGCAACATAAGTAAGTAATTTGTATTTATAAAGTGCTTTTCTAGACCAGGGTCACAAAGCGCTTAAACAATCAAAACAATACTCAATAAAATAATATACTTTAAAAGGTCAAGATATGATGAAAAAGTTTCAACATCTACATCAGAGGGTTGAACTGAACATGAACAAGAAATGTTTGATGTTTAAGATCAGATGATCCAGAGAAGCGAATAAAAGCTTTAATGTCTTTCAATATTTATTTTGGTCTGTGTTGAAGTCTTTGGTTTTGTTTTTTCTCGTCAAGACTCGCCTACTTGGACATGTTTGGTTTAAACGACGATCAATAATGTTTATATATATATATTCTTTCCATTTATTTTGAGCTTTTCCTTCAATCTCCTCAAACCATTCAAAAAAAGAAAACGTTCTACTCCTTCAAACTGTCCCTGGAGTGGAAGTCCCTGCACACTGGAGCTGCAGCGCCCTCTGGTGGCCGGTGTCAGCTCCAGAACCATTGATATGTTTGGATCTTCAACTCAAGTGATCATTCAGTCTTCCATCTTGTTTAAAGTTGAAATGAACACACGGACTCGCGGCAGTGTTGAGGAACGTTGGATTGAACACACGACAACATCAAGTATCAAGAAACATTTTGAACAAACGTTTACCATCAGAAGTGAATGTTGGACAACTCGCTCTGGAACTGGCTCACGTACTCCAGGCCCATGAACGAGGTCGGCGACCCGGAGAGGCTCACGGAGTCGGCGGGGCTGAGGGGCAGCTCGGGGAGCAGGTGGGGCGTGTGCAGGGGTTTGGTGCCGGCGGGGGGGCAGTGGTGGTCCCTGGTCGACAGGAGATCCTGAGCCGCCGCGAAGCTGTTGAAGTTCAGCAGGTACTGAGGCGGCACACCTGGAGGCGAGTCATGGCCGGGGTTACCTGGCGACCAGGAGATACTCAAGCGTTTCCCATGATGCTCCAGCCACTCACCGTGCTCACCGACGGGCTGCATCTGGACCGGTCTCTGGTTCTGGGCCGACACGTGTCTTTCGTTGGCGGACGTGTCGCCGCAGTAGGTCATGTACGACCGAGGGCTCGAGGACGGGTTGAAGCTCTGAGACACTTGAGGGGTCTCTTGTGTCGGCCCAGGGGGGGAAGGTGGCCGGTTGGTAGAAGAGGTTGTTGTTGTTGTTGTTGTTGTTGTTTTGGCTGGTCGCCATGGAGACGAAATTCTCCATGAAATTAAATGGGAAACTGAGAAAGAATAAATGTCTCGGCGTTTGTGGAAAATTGTCGACAATTGAACTCAGAGAAACATGTCGTCGTTCGTCAGGTTTGTACGAGAATTAATTTGAGTTTCAACAAGTTTAACTATTTGTAACACAACTATAAATATAATGCAAACCCCCCAAAAAAAAAACACTGCATATGGTTGAAATAAGCCAAGACTGTTTTAGTTGCTTTTTAACTAGTTTTCAGTTTGTAGCAGTATATATATTGTCTTTTATTATATTTGTTATTTGTAGTACATTTTCATGTATTCATATCCATGTAGAAATATTTTACACTCATCACTTTATAACATACCGCATATACACTAAATAAATACCTTTATAAACCTAATATCATAAAAATAAAACAAAAATATAACATTATACAACATGATGTTCAATAATAATGTATATATACATACATATATATATATACACATACAGTGGGGAGAACAAGTATTTGAAACACTGCTGATTTTTGAATTTTTCCCACTTACAAAGCATGTAGATTCTGTCATTTGTATCAAAGGTTCAACTGTGAGAGACAATCTAAAACAGAAAGTCATCAAAGAAGGATGTTTCCACCTCCATGCGTCACAGTTTAGATGGTGTTCTTGGAGGTCGTTCTCATCCTTCTTCTTTCTCCAAACACGACAAGTGGAGTTTAGACCAAAAAAAGCTCCACTTTTGTCTCGTCGGACCACATGACCTTCTGCCATTCCTCCTCTGGATCATCCAGATGGTCAAACTTCAGACGGGCCTTGAGTGTGTTACTGATGGTTTTCTTTGAGACTGTGGTCCCAGCTCTACTCAGGTCTTTGACCAGGTCCTGCCATGTAGTTCTGGGCTCATCCCTCACGGTCCTCATGATCATTGATGCTCCACCAGGAGAGATCTTGCAATGGCGCTCCAGACCGATGGAGATCGACCGTCGTCTTGAACTTCTTCATTTTCTGATAATTGCACCAACAGTTCTTCTCACCAAGATGCTTTTCTATGGTCCTGTAGCTCATCCCATCCTCGGGCAGGTCTACAGTCTTATCTCTGATGTCCTTGCACAGCTCTCTGTTCCATAGTGGAGAGGTTGGAGTTTGTTGGAGTTTGTGGACAGGTGTCTTTTACACAGGTATTGAGTTTAGTTGAGGTGCAGTTAATACAGGTAATGAGTGGAGAACAGCTTCTTAGAGAAGAACCAACAGGTCTGTGGGAGCCTCAGTTCTTACTGGTTAAAAGATGATCAAATATGTCAATCAATTAAATTAATTATTTTAAAAAAATCATCCACTGTGATTTTCTGTATTTTTTGTTTCAGATTGTGTCTCACAGTTTAACCTTTGATACAAATTACATTATCTACATGCTTTGTAAGTAGACAATCTTGAAACAATTTTTTTTTTATCAGTGTATCAAATACTTGTTCTCCCCACTGTGTGTGTGTGTGTGTATATATATATATATATATATATATATATACACACACACATACATACATATACACATACCGAGCAGATATTCAAATACATACAAGAATATTATTTATAGCAGCCGTCAATCTCAAGCAGATCAAACAGTCTTTGTTGCTTCTCTATTTTGATGAAGAAAAGAAGAAGAAGATGAAGATGATGGAGGTGAAAATCAGAAAGAGAAACTATTGTTGCCAGTGATGATGATGAAAACAATAAAAATAAAATGTTGAAAATGATGTGGAAGATAAAGAGTAGGAAGATAGAAGAGATTTAGACGAAAGTGATGATGAAAACAATAAAGATGAAAATAAAAATCAAGAAAATTATAAAGATGAAAATGATGATGATACTGAAGATAATGATGATGAAGAAAATAAAGACGATGATGATGATGATGATGATGACGATACTGAAGATGAAAATGATGATAATACTGAAGACGATGAAAATGAAGAATAAGATGACGATGATAATAATGAAGATAGTGATAAAATAATGATAATGAAGATGATGATAATATTGATGACGACGATGAAGAAAATGTTATGATAATATGGAGATGATGATGAAGAAAATGATTATGATAATAATGTATATAACCATGATGATAATGAAGATGATGAAAATTATGAAAATGATGATGATGATGAAGAAAATGATAATAATGTAGATAACAATGAAAAAGATGATGATGAAAATGATGATGATGAAGAAAATGATGATAATAATGTAGGTAACAATGAAAAAGATGATGATGAAAATGATGATGATGATGAAGATGAAGAAAATGATAATAATGTAGATAACAATGAAAAAGATGATGATGAAAATGAAGAGATGATGATGAAAACATGAAAATGATGAAAATGAAGAATGAAGATGAAGAAAATGATAATAATGTAGATAACAATGAAAATTATGATGATGACAATGAAAATGATGAGAATATACAAATATACCTTCGTTTTGCTTAATAAAAAAAAATAAAAAAAGAATACATTTGATAAATCTTGATAAATGATAAAAGCTCCTCGACAGTTTCTACTTCATAAACTGGTGTCAACATAAACATGCAGGTGTGATCTCACCTGGGGTAGGTCGTCATGGTGACGTCGTCATGGTGATCCTTGCTGAACAGACCCTCGGTAGAATCCCCCAGGAAGGGAGGCGTGAACTCCGGGGTGTTGAAGGGAGGCGGGGCGCTGTAGGAGGACGTGAACAGGTGATGAAGAGCCGTGACCCTCCTGAGCGGCGGGGGGCTGATCCAGGTGCACTGAGTGAACGCCTTCCTGGGGCTGAACGAGGGCGTCGACGTGGACGCGGCTGTGAGAGGAGAGTCAGGACATGAAGGTGGAGTTTTGAAGACCAGGAGGAACAAGAGGAAGAGAACCTGGAGCGTTGAGGTCGGCTTGAGTTCCGGGGTCACAGAGGTACGGCTCACTGGACTGGGCTGAAGCACAGGGGCCTTCAGGGGACGACTGAGGCAGGATCAGGGTGTAGGGGACACACAAACTAGAGTTGGGTCTGCAACAAGTCAGAGGACGGAAGTTCACACACGTCTCAGTTCATTATGAGAATTAGATATAAAACGTGAAGCAGAACTGGATGTTGGTGCCGTGAACTCTTAAGAAACATCAGGGACCACATGTGCAGAAGATGAAAATGATGATACTCAGGAAAAGAAGACAACAATTATGAGAATGTATATGAGGAAGATGAAAAGATAATGAAGAAGATGAAGAAAATGATAATGGAGATTATACTGATGAAGAAAATCATGAAGAAGATGGAGATTATGAAGAATATCATGAAGATGATGATGATAATAAAGATGAAGAAGATGATGGAGAAAATGAAGATAATAATGATGAAGAAGATGATGAAGATGATAATAATAATGAAGAAGATGATGGAGAAAATGAAGATAATAATGATGAAGAAGAAAACCATGAAGAAGATGATGGAGAAAATGATGAAGAAGATAATAATAATGAAGAAGATGATGGAGAAAATGAAGATAATAATAATGAAGAAGATGATGGAGAAAATGATGAAGAAGATAATAATAATGAAGAAGATGATGGAGAAAATGATGAAGAAGATAATAATAATGAAGAAGATGATGGAGAAAATGATGAAGATAATAATAATGAAGAAGATGATGGAGAAAAATAAAATGATGGAGTAAATGATGAAGAAGATAATAATAATGAAGAAGATTATGGAGAAAATGATGATGAAGATAATAATAATGAAGAAGATGATGGAGAAAATGAAGAAGATAATAATAATGAAGAAGATGATGGAGAAAATGATGAAGAAGATAATAATAATGAAGAAGATGATGGAGAATATGATGAAGAAGATAATAATAATGAAGAAGATGATGGAGAAAATGATGAAGATGATGAAAAAACGATAATGAAGATAATAAAAATCATGGAGATGAAAAAGAAAATTATAATGATAAAGAAGAAAATCATGAAGATGATGATGCAGAAGAAGATGAAGATAAGAAAATCCTTAAGAAGATGATGTAGAATCATGAAAAATCATGCAGATGAAGATGATGATGAATAAAGAGAAAATGATGATCAAGATGATAATGATGAAGAAGAAAATCATGATGAAGATTAAGAATAAAATGATGCTGAAGATGAAAAAGAAAATAATGAAGATGTTAAAACCATGATAAAGAATAAAAGGATGATAAACATGATTATGATGATGAAGAATGAAATTATGATGAATGAGATGATGATGAAAATGACGATGATGATGAAGAACTCGGGCAGATTAAAGCCTTTGATGTGTCAGTTCTAATGCTGCCCACACGAGGTCAGTGTAAACCAATGATACTGATCTTATAGAAACCTTTATATCTTATTAAATCATTTACCCATTTTAGTTTGTGTTTATTGCGCTTTACTAATGCAATTCTTAGTTATTATATATATAACACTTATTATTATAATAATATAATTATATATAATAAATATGTGTTTTTATGTCAAATTTGATTTAAATCTAAATAAAGTCAAATGAAATACATTGTTGAATAATTCTACTTTATCAATGGATCCATTTTCTTCCGTTTCATAATATATTATATATTACATACATACAGTATATCTTTTATATTGTTGTTTCATATAAACATGTTTTCACAGTCAATAAAAACTTTAATAAAATAGAAATTAAAGTGAAAAGAAGAAAACCCAGTATTAAATAGTTTAATAGCGGATTGAATACAGTCAAACGCCCTCAACACAATTAAACATAAGTATAAGAAGAGTAAAACTATTGAAGGAATTTGACGAGTGTTTCATGAAGAACAAACACAGAAACATTTAAGATCAATGAGATAAATTAGACCGAAGAAGGAAAAAGGCGGTAAAACAATCAGACGATGCATTCACTGACCGTTGGGAAGGAACTTCTGAAACACTTTGTTCTTTGGCGAGTCTCACAGAGGAAACTGGTAGAGCCCGTCTGTGCCTCCCTTCGCCTCCATTCAAAGAGTTGATCTTCTTGTACTTTGCTCTGCGGTTCTGAAACCAAACCTGAAGAAAAACATGAGATGACTTCGAGATAATTACAATTTCTTCTAATAAAAAATATGACAGTGGAGCTTTGTGAGCGTTTCCTGTCTGTGTAGCATGTTAGCATGTTAGCATGTTAGCTTCTGCTGTAAACCATCTCAAAATACAGACTTGTTTTGTTTTTTTGCACTTGTCGAGGCTTCAGTACGTTACAG
The DNA here is from genome assembly GCA_016630915.1 of Callionymus lyra. Lineage (NCBI taxonomy): Eukaryota > Metazoa > Chordata > Actinopteri > Syngnathiformes > Callionymidae > Callionymus > Callionymus lyra. The sequence goes on along the minus strand of JACEEU010000686.1, from coordinate 29,924,062 downwards.
ACGAGCAGTATGAAGGTATTTGGATGTTGTTAAGTGTCTTTTTGGACAAAAATTAAGATAACTGAGCTCCAGTCGCTACATTAAAATGAACAAACATTTGTCTATAACTCTTAGAAGAAGCAGATTAAAAATAATCCCAACCCTTAGTCGACATGAGTGAAACCACTTTAAGATTTTTATGAAAATTTCCAGATTCAAATGAAACAACAAAAAATCTCTTGTATCAAAGTATATTAAAGTTTATGTTGACATAATGACTTATTAAGATGTCAGGGTTTAGGATCAAATGAAAAAAAAACACAATTAAAGTAAAACTTATGAAGCTCTAGACGTAGCGTCATCTACGTCACTAAGATGGCGGCCATTGAGGGTGGAAAGTGTACATCGATCTACACTCAATTTTATGGCCGTTTAAATAAGTGCCTCAATTGAGTGCGCATAGCGCAATACATTTTCGCACACGCACTTGGGTACTCGAAATCTTAAGTGTAAATGCAGAAGTGCGTGATTTAGGACACACAACAGGACAAACTGATGAAGCTAACATGCTACTACATGAAGCTAACAACATGGCTAGCTTGGTCACGCTCAGCAAACAGATTCATAACATGACCTTAAAACGTAAATAAATACATATAAAAACTGATGTTGAAGGAATTTAATTTGTTTGGTGAAGGAGGACAAACACAGTCTCATGCTGTGTCTCAAATCACATACTTCAGTGCACTGGAAGTTAGTATGCATCAGGATAGTGTACGTACTAACTAGTAACTAATTCTCCACAGATAGTATGTCTCAAATCAAACACTGCTGCTACACACTAACAGGAAATGACGCGACAGCTTCTTCTTCCACTATTATTTAACAATGATTTTAACCGGCTGTAGGAACACTAGCGACACCTACTGGCAGCACGTTTGGTTTGGATCAAGAAATATGAGAAACTGAATATTGGCGAGATATTTACGCTGGTATCAGCACCGAAGATGTGTCATCCTCCTACTGCTGCTGAAAATACACCTGTAAGAGTATATATATATATATATATATATATATATACACACACACACACACACACATATGAAGTAACTTCCGTTTACAACGTCAACGTAACTAAGATGGAGCCGTTCAGGGTAGAAAGTGTCCATAGATCCTCCACTTTTGTGGACGTTTTAGTACGAAAATGTAGTGTGTATGGAGCACTAACTTTCACATACTAAGAATTGAGATGCACTTACGCACTAAAAATACTAAGTTTAAGTACGCAAGTACGCAATTTGAGACACAGCTACAGAGCCTCAGAGATTGAAAAGACATTATCAAAATAAAACTACTTCCTGTTACTAAAGTATACATTCACACTACAATATTTGATCAGTGAAGATCATTTTGTTTTTCTTGCACCAATACTTTCTCAGCATAGTTTCGACTCTGGACGTTAAAAAATGCGCCGACTCACCAGAACCCTCTGAGGAGTGACGCCGACGAGCTGAGCCATGGCTTTCCTCCTCTCAGAGTCGGGGTATCGCTCCACCTGGAACAAGGCCTCCAGCAGCTCCAGCTGATCTGCACAAACACACGGGTCAGAACCGGGCGAGACCACCTTCAGACAGAACTCAGGGTTCAGTCACCGGGGTTGTAGAGGGTCCGACAGCGCTTCGGCGGCACCGCCAGTTCGCCGAAGTCCACGGCGTCGAACTCCGGCGCCGGAGGTCCGTGGACGACTTGATCGCAGTTGTTGCAGCTTTTAGTGAAGCTCTTGGATCTTCTCACCTGATGACATCATCAACGTGTGTCACTGATGACATCATCAACGTGTGTCACTGAAGACATCATCAACGTGTGTCACTGATGACATTCTAAGTAATTAAGTGTTTACAGAGATGAACTTACATCACATCCTCAACCATGTTTGTGTTTCTCACTTTATCAAACACACATAATGCTTCCTCTAGAGTTATTATTGGATGTTTGTCATTGTCTCTTCGTTTTGATGTTTTTTTATTCTTATTCGTTACATTTAAAGTAATGTTTCTTTATCCATGTCGACACTTTCTTATAAATAAAGTTATGTTACACATTTAGATGTTCTTCACTTAGTGAAGAAACACAAAATCAAGACCGGGCAGAAAGACACATGATAGGCAGACACACACTCAAATGCAGACACACACCGAAACGCAGACAGAGACACACACACTGAGACGCACACAGAGACACAAACGCACACACACACCTAGACACAGACACACCGAGATGCAGACAGAGACAGACACACAAACACAGACACACACACCTAGATGCAGACAGAGACAGACACACAAATGCAGACACACACACTGAGACGCAGACAGAGACAGACACACAAATGCAGACACACACACCTAGACGCAGACAGAGACAGACACACAAACGCAGACACACACACCTAGACGCAGACAGAGACAGACACACAAATGCAGACACACACACTGAGACGCAGACAGAGACAGACACACAAATGCAGACACACACACCTAGACGCAGACAGAGACAGACATACAAACGCAGACACACACACCTAGACGCAGACAGAGACAGACACACAAACACAGACACACACACCTAGACGCAGACAGAGACAGACACAAACACAGACACCCACACCTAGACGCAGACAGAGACAGACACACAAATGCACACACACACACTGAGACGCAGACAAAACCAACACACAAACGCAGACACACACACCTAGACGCAGACAGAGACCGACACAGAAACGCAGACACACACATCTAAACGCAGACAGAGACCGACACACAAATGCAGACACACACACTGAGACGCAGACAGAGACAGACACACAAATGCAGACACACACACTGAGACGCAGACAGAGACAGACACACACACACACACAGACACACACACTGAGACGCAGACAGAGACAGACACACAAATGCAGACACACACACTGAGACGCAGACAGAGACAGACACACACACACACAGACACACACACCTAGACGCAGACAGAGACAGACACACAAACACAGACACACACACTGAGACGCAGACAGAGACAGACACACACACACACAAACACACTCAGACACACACACTGAGACGCAGACAGAGACAGACACACACACACACAGACACACACACCTAGACGCAGACAGAGACAGACACACACACACAAGACACACACACACTTAGACGCAGACAGAGACAGACACACAAACACAGACACACACACACACACTGAGACGCAGACAGAGACAGACACACACACACGAAAACACACTCAGACACACCTATTTTCACATATAAACATATAAAATTCATGTCCTTGTGGTAAATTAACTCTTCATATTCTGAACCCTTCAGTCAGAGGCTCCATCTGACCTCTGACCCCTGATCACACACACAGCAAATCATTCGTCCAAACACCAGATTCAAACAACTTCTAGTCGTTCCTTCTCTTGCCTCCTAACACTTCTGAGTGTCTCACCTTCGTCTGTGGACAGAACTGAGATCCGCCGAAAGCTAAAAGTGCTATTTTTCTGGCGGTCACATGATGCTGGGGTGCATGTTGGGGGGGCACGGACGAGGCCTGGGTGGGGTGCTGGCAGGAGGAACAAACGTGGTCCTCGCTGGGGTTCAAGTCCGGTCTGTGCATCAACACAGTCTTGGAGAGAAAAGGTTTCTCCCAGAACCTGATCCTGATCCAGATCTCCATGGACTTCCGTGTGTTTCTCCTTCCTGGTTCTTTTGCCGCTTCGCTTCTTAAGCTCCGCCTCCTCCGGGCGCACGGCGGCGCCGCAGCCCTCGTCCTTCTCTGATTGGACGGAGAGCGGCGGCGGCGGCTCACGCTGACCCGTGTCATCTCCACGCGTCTCCTTCTCCGTCGACGACAACTCTTGACTTGGTTCACGATCCAACTGAGTACAGGTGGAGTTTTGGACGACTGTGAAAAAAATAACACTTTAATCAAGTACAAATTAATTCATGTCAATAACATGCAAATAAAATTTTCAATTTTCTGGTTATAAGACGAGTGATGTGAGAATTTCACTTGTTTTTTATTAGGGGTGCGAGAAAATATCAATACACGGATATATCGCCATATTTTTTGATGATATTTTTTTTACAAATCATATTTTATTCGTATTTAATTTATACAATTTCTATTTATTATTAGGGCTGTGACAAGATACACTTAAATATCACAATTTATTTCACAATACCTTATTAATATGCAACAGTGCTGTTTTTTTGGAGTTTAAAAAAAAATTGGCTTTCAAATCATTTTTTAATTGTAGTTCCTTTAAGGTAAACATTTCAATAATGTGTGTATAGTAGTTTTTATTTTACAATTAACAAGCAAATATTCAGATAGTTTGTTGATCTTTGTTGTTACAATTCATTACAACTTCCGGCCGCTAGATGGAGGCAGTCATTATATCTTCAGCAGCTAAAAAGAACAATGAAATCCTGTGAAATCCCAAAGGAGGATGAGAGGTTACAGTGGATTCCGGCAATGACTGAGGACGAGAGGATACAGTCGACTCCAGCAGCTGATGTTTGGACATATTTTGGTTTGAAAACAAATGAAACCGACTTCGTCAAGAGTCATGTGGTCTGTAAATTCCGCAAAACACCAGAGTCAAGTACTCGAAAAGTACTACTAGAGTCGACTGTATCCTCCTATCCTCAGTCATCATCAGGATCGCGCAGGATTCCATCGTTCCTTAAGCTGCGGAAGACGCTGCCATCTTGTGGGAAGTTTAATTGCAACAAAACAATGAACAAACTCTAAATATTAACATGTTCATTGTAAATCTTTTAAATGTATTCTATACAGTATATATTGAAATATAAACCATAAAAGAACCATCTTAAAAAAGCCAAACATTTAAGTGTATTCACCTCTAATGATCTAATGAAAGAGAAATAGTTTGAATTATTTTTTCTTTCCGTGCGGAGAGTAAATGTACTTGTACCTTCTCTAAACGATACATTTATATTCCGTCGGCGACTAAACAGCCTCAGTTGTCGGACCAGACGGGTCTGAACACACGAACACTCCGGTCTCACTCCGTTAGGCACCGGCGGAGGATAAAACATTGACAAACGACTCGGCCGGCGATGAATTAATGTTTCTTATTTCATGATTTAACATCAAGTCTTCAGAGAAGACAGTGAACTCCAGTTATATTCTTCCTTTATGTGAAAATAAAAACAAGATCATTTATTTTTACCCATCGTTTGTGTGACATCGATCGTCTCAGACATAATCCATCTGATCCGTGGCTCAAGCAGCTTCAGTATTATTAGTTAAAACAGTAGCTTTGGAAATTAAAATGCAATAAAACAATCTGCATATTACTGTCATTTCAATCTGTCTATTGTGACAAATACTTTAATTATTCAAATACCCATTAATGACAGAAATGTTGGGAGTCATTTGTTTTTGTGAAACAAAACAGTTCATCTGATGTTCTTTTTGCATTTGTATTTGTCATTTAAACTAGCTTAAATATATTTGATTATATATATATATATATATCATTCTTGGCCACAAATCTCTGACAACATTTTCCAACTCGACAAAACTTCCTTGCAAAACATCTAAGGCGAGTCAAACGTTTATTGAAATCACCATTATAGCATATTTTATACATTGATTTGACAAATACCTTTTATATTGATCGATTCACATTTATTTTTGATTGCCTGGTCAAGTCCGACCACCACGTTTACTGAACATTTCCGTCACTAAAACACTAATTTCATGGATTTAATCTAATAAAAATACACCATTACTGTGTTTTATGTTTCCATGACTGTATATTCAAACCATTTATCGAATGTTTGTTCAATCTGGGCTGTTAAGCTTTTTCTACGCCTTTACTGAGAGACAAATTTTCATATTGAACATCAATTAATTGAAACAATTAAAGGTCTTTGTTTCGCAAGCTTTCCAACGATAGCAACCTTTGGAAAATTGGTTAGAAATTAAGCAAGTTATGACATTTTGAAAGTGAGATTCAACAATAAGATCAAACCTAAAATATTGAATTAGTTTTAAAGTTTATTTTCACAGATTTAAAAAATCCATAACTGTCTTAATATTTATTTAATATTCATTTATTTATTTAATGGTTCATATAAATTAAGTCATCTTTATCATTTTACTCACGTAACCATATATAGGTTATGAGCTGCTTGGCGGGGGTCTGCACTCACCAAGTGCTTTTAGGTGTTATACTGTGTGACCCATGTTTTACTAAAGTGGATACTTGTTAAGTACGTGTGGGTTAAATTACTTACGTCAGATATTTATTTTTATTTCCCTGTAAAGTCTGACTTCCTGCTTTTGTCGTGGAACTAGAACGCTGATATGATGACGTCATCACGGGGCGCAAGGTATCAAATATATACATTTTTATTGTATTATTAATTTTATTTGGACAACTACATTTTAAACGTTTACAAAAAACTTTTTTTTTTAAGTTAGATGAAGAGATGTTTTGAGAAAAACTAATCTATAAAAGAATAAAATTGCAGCTTATTTAGCTCAATAAATGTCACGACCTAATGACGAATGTCCTTGTTTTTTTTAGCTCTCTTTTTACTTGACGGCCCCTAACAACATTCACAGAATTTAATGTGGCCCTTGAAGAAAACCCCTGTTCTAAACTACTATTTAGGCGACTTTAAATATTACTTTTCTTAAACATTTGTGACAATATTAATCGAACTAATCAAGAGTTTGTTCGAGATACACGTTAAAACCAGCGGTTCAAACAAACGTGACAAACAATGTCGTGAGAAGGTTTTATCTCGTTCATAAAAAGTTTCCAAACCACTGCGGCCTCACGAGCCTTAAACCCTCAGCGGGCGTTGAACCATCAACCACCTGCTAATTAACGAGCTAACCTTTGCTAACCTTTGCTAACCCGCTAACCTCCCTGAACACGTGTCCAGAACATTAATTATAAACTTTTATTTAATCTTCCTCGAGCTTCTGCGGGACTTTGTCTCACCTCTGCGGGACGAACCGTGAGCAAGACTTTATCGAGTCACTGGGGATTCGAACCCTCGCCTCCAGAGGCTCATAAACTAATTAAAAGCTGATTATTGACACATTAAGTAGTTAATGAACGTACCTGGAGTCTCGGACTGTTCGGTCATTGTTGCTTTAACACGAGACTTAATGGAGCGATGATGGTTCTGGTGCTGGTTCTGATGACGAGTCTGGTTCAGCTGCTCAACTTGATAAAGTTTTAAAAAAAACAAAAAAAACATTTGTTGGGTCGTTTGGTTCCGAAGAGAATCGACCAATCACAGCGCAGGACTGACATTGTTTTTTTATTTAACACGTTACCTTTTAATTTACGATGTTACCTTTTCACGTGACACAAATAAATGACGCTATTTTGGCAATTTTAAGTATTAAAAAAAACAACATCTTTATATTATATATAAAATAAAAATGAAATCTTAAATATTCTAGAATTCATGTAATTCGGAAGACGATTGACTTTTTGTTGGTAGTCATAATAATACGGCCGAATACGATGAACTGTTTATATTTTTTTCGATTAGAAAAGGAAAAGATAGATAGAAAATAGATTTATAAAAGTGTGTCGTGAATAATGAGGTCACGGAAGTGAAGTGATACTGACGGATGGCCAGCAGGGGGCGACATCACCCAGGTTGTTACAGGCTACAGCTAAACAAATGGATCTTGAACTTGGAATATGAAAAATGTAAAAAAGTAAATGTTAAAGACTTGCGTTTTGATGCGTCTCTATTCCTTTATACCATTTTCAACTATAAATCAAAGAATGTTCAACTGTAATAAAACAATTTTCAACTGTAATCCAAACAATTTTCAACTGTAATCTAACAATTTTCAAGTGAAATCAACAATTTTCAACTATAATCAAACAATTTTCAACTATAATCAAACCATTTTCAACTATAATCAAACAATTTCAACTGAAATTAAACAATTTTTAACTATAATCAAACAATTTCAACTGAAATTAAATCATTTTCAACTCAAATTAAACAATTTTCAACTATAATCAAACAATTTTCAACTATAATCAAACAATTTTCAAATATAATCAAACATTTTTCAACTATAATAAAATAATTTCAACTATAATCAAACACTTTTCAACTATAATCAAACAATTTTCAAATATAATCAAACAATTTTCAACTATAATCAAACAATCTTTAACTGTAAACCTTTTTTTTTTAAAACTATAATCAAACCAAAAATGTTTTTAGAAAATAGAAAAATGTTTTTTGCCTCTTATAAATACTTTTCTATTTCACTAAATATATAACAAAGATATAATTCACTTCGTACTAAAATGTTATTTTTATGTATTATTGATTCAAAAGTATCATTCGTGATCCACGTGAACATCACTGAACCATGAAGTCATGATACATTTATTTTGTTCGTTTTTTGTTCTCTTGTACATTTTTGCACGGAAGAAAAAAAGTCGTATTTATTTCAGTCGTTGAGTCACGACAGAGAACCATGGTCTCAGACTCCTGCATTATTTCCCTCAGTCTCCCTGCAGATGGCGCCGTCGTCAGACCCCCCTGGCATCGCTATCTTAAGCACCCTCATCAGGGACGTCCTGTCATTGCCAAGAGAGAGACCCCCAGACTCCTCCTCACCGAACCTCCTTTTTTTTCTTTAATCACATCCTCTCTCTCGAGGCCCCCCGGGGGACCCCTCATCCATCAACGCATCCCTGCGTGATAACAACCCGGGGAGGATGGTTGTAGGTTCGACTCCCCCCGGGGGAGAGTGTGAGGAGTTCACGGACGCTTGTCTTTGCTCACGTGCGGCGGCGGCGGCGGCGGCGGCGGCGCCTCAGACGAGCGGGGGTTTAACGGGCGGTATGTAGGTCAGGCCGTTAGTGCCACAACGACACTCAACGTATGTTACTGAAATATCTTCTATTTCCGTGGCTGCTGAGCAAGCAGGGAGGCTGGGAATCGACCCCAGCATCAAAGTGCAGCCCAACACCAGTGGGGGGGTGGAGGGGGTCTAGACCGAACACTTGGTCGACGGTTTAGCTTCGGCAAAACCGCCGTTAATCCACGTTCTGCGACGTTCGCGGAGCGGTCGGCGGGATCCGAAC